>JAQIWI010001226.1:0-18047 GCA_034698825.1 Deuterosminthurus bicinctus | reverse complement strand
GTATCCACTTATACTGGCGCTACAGGACTGATTGGCAAAGACACATGTCAAGACAGCCCCTTAATAGGAAACGTAATTACAAACGGTTCTTAAACTCTTAAGTAGTTTCCCCGAGGAAAATCCAATCTCTCTTAGTCCTCCTTCCTGTCTCCTGCTCTGCGAAAAATCCACCCGCATTCCCAACGACAGGTGAGCTTACATAAATGGTCACGTAGTAAGTCTTTCCTTTATACGACTTTGCCTACAAATAGTTCTCAATCCATCCGTTGTCCTAAACCGATTTTCAAAGCTCGCTTTGCGTCATGAGCAACTATAGTGCACGACTTGTACTAAACTGACGCTGTAATAGAAGTGAATCTACACGCGTTACTACCGAACTCCATATAGTTCATTCTGTTCATACTACCATACCAATCCAGTTGCATAATGTCCTGGCGGATAGCATTTGTATTATCTCACTCAAGGTTGTGTACACGATTCTAAGAATTCTCAAAGTCTACATTACATCCGCCTGCAATTCCCTTTCCCTTATTAATGAAAGCAGGAAACCTTTGCTGTCTCCTGTGTGATTTCCGTATAGCAAAATCCTTTTCTCGTATGCAAAAATATGAAAGTTTGCGCAAACTTTTCCTACAAAGTTTTACCGAATTTGCATTCATGTTGTAAGAACTTTGGTCGGAGATGTCGGAGTAGCGAGCGAAGCAGACACATGAGCAAATAAGGAGAACGAGAGAGAGGAGGAAGCGGACCTGGAAAATGGAAACATGACACCTGAGTCCGGCTTGCAAATTTATTTCCTCGGCTTATTACAATTATTTTGCATAGCGTGTGATAGTGAGAGTAGTCTTTGCTCCGTGACTACTTGCTATGCTAGAGTCAACATGAGCTGAGAGAGAATGTTTACATTTGTGTGAAGGAGAAAAGCGAGAGTGGGAAATCTTTGTCGATTAGACAAAGCCGAACAAATGAGTGGTTGCTTTCGTATCATCCTCCAGTTTCACCCCTTTCCCATGTTCTCTGTTATGTGTGCTGAATCTAAATCGTATAATAGACGGGATTAATGCTGGAATTACATTTCAAATAAGTCCGCTCTCTCTCGCACTGATGGAGCTACTAGAACAGGCAACCTTAGGAAGCTCTCTGAATAGGGTAGCCACATGAGAAATTCGATAAGAGAGCTTGTCTCTACTACTGCTGCTGCTCCTACGGTCGTGGAACAGGTTTCAATATCGGCCAAACTCAGTCGGAGGAAAACCATGCCTATCCTTTGCTATTCTATAAAACCACCAGAAGGTATATAAAATATTCCCTTGGAAATGGAGACGGCAACATAGACAGACGGCCAGAGAGAGAGAGAGATAGAAACAAGCAAGAGCTCTCTTTCACTGTGGTGCTAATTAAAGTTGGCTGAAGCCATATCTCACAGAGTGAAGCTCATCAAACGGTGATTTATATTGGATTAGTTGTTATTGCCTGGTCTACGCCCTCCGTCCTCTCCTTTCCTATCTTTCCACAATATTTTCACATTCCAATGCACTGGAAGCACAGTAACTTGCCGCGGTCCTCGATATCCCTCCTCCCTACCTTCCTCCTACTTTCGCAAATAACACACTCAATTCCCTTCGGTAAGAGGAACCAATCACTTTATAGCTCAACACCTCGGATCCAACTCAATCTATCTCCGCTGCTCATCACCTTCTCCCATTAACTTCATGATCATCACAGTACTCGCATGAGCACACACGAACCATATAAACTGAATGGGAAACTGAGCGTTTACAACACAACTCTGCCTGCAGTCTGTACTTTTCAAACGAACATTAACTTCGTAGTCGTTTACTTCCACTTATAAACAACACTAATGGGACATTCAACTTATCAATACATGGTCAAACACTGTTTCCAGCGTAGTCAAAGTCATAAATGGAACTGCTCCTAACAATTCCATTTGCTTACAAACCAGTACAACTCCTTGGATTTTTTTCAAGAGTAAAACCACTCCAGAGTGCTCATAGTAAAAAAAGACATATTGCATTATTGTGATTATTATTATTGGGAACAAATCCTAAACCAACAACTTATGGCCAGCTCATACACAAGCACTTTCACTGTTGAAGAGGATGGAGTTACAGCTCTGAACTCACATATCAGCGCTATAAATCTTGCCACATCGATCCTATAGTCTCTGTCGTCATAGTCAGCAAAACCCAGGACAACGAGTATAAAAAGGGCTCTGAGCCATTGGTATTGTATGGCATAACACATTCGCTACTACTGTGAGAATACACACACTAGAAAACTTTGCACTCACTGCAACCATAACATGCACAAACCACTTGAATCATTCTCTCCACTATACACATGCACGGAAGTAGACACATATAGAAAAGCTTATCAAGTACGACTGTGGCCGGAAGACAGGGAAAAACTATCAGTGCTGAAATCAATTGAATCCAAAATGCTAGAGTGATGCGCACATGAAAGCAGTGGCAGTGGTGTGCATGTCTAGTGGCAGTGGGCCTTGAAAAGGTTTTGTCGCCGTAAAACTTCTCCCTACATACTTCACTGTACAACATCCTAAAAAACAGACATGAGAGGGAACGAAGAAAACCGATGGACCTGAACGACAGTTGTATGGCCGATATGGACACTTCCCCGCACGTACTGAATTCAAACTCAAATGCTGCTTTAGATGTTCAATTCGTGAACATTAGACATAATATGTACGCCAATGTGTATATGAACACCCACACATGCTTCTTACAATTGTGGGAACTTATACTCTAAATCCATCCCTCTTTTCCTCTGATATTTACTTACTAACGCAGCCTTCCTGCCCAACCGGAAGAGAGGACTTGAAGCAGTACAGAAGTGGTAAGTTGAGCACACCATGTTCCTGGCATGTTCCGTACTGTGCGGAAACCAAACCATTACTTCCATTCGACATTAACAACGACTTTTAACAGGACCGCAAGGTTCATAAATTATCACCGTTCCGGCTAAGAGGTCGGGGCGGAGAAGTAATAATGGGATACAAGTTATTTTCACCCGCTCCTTCTCCTTCTTCTTGTCCTTTCTTTCCATGCCACTGCCACCCGGCTCCCATTACAAATAATTGGGCTTGCTTGTCCCGTGTGGATGGATGGGATTTTATGAAAAACTGAGTGTGAATAGTGTAACAAATGTAACTTCCAAAGCTCCTCCTCGCTCCTCCATTCAAGTTTAAGTGAATGGAAAGGGACGATAGGGTCTTGAAGGAGGAGAGGAAGCCTATCGGAAGATGAATTAAAAGCGAAGGTCAAACCACCAGTTTCCCATTTCTCTGTACAAAGGGCCACGTCCCCGCTTAAAGTTGTCGCAAGTCGTAAATATGTTTTGCCCTGATGGCAATTATTATGTGACAACAGGAGTGAACATACCTCTGTGGTGTCGGATTCTGTGGGAGCAACAAGGTGCACCGTCTAGGTCTGAGTCCCAGGCCAGTGCCATCAGTGGGGCTATTGAGAAGGGACAATGTAAGGCAAAAAGCATCACAAGAACCACACGCAAACAAATGCTCCACATTGTGCTCTGATTTTCTTCACAACGAATGACACAAATTTCCTCTTCTTTCTACAGTTGTCTTCAATGGAAAACCATGTGGGCTAGCACAAAGATTTCTGGAATTTGTCTCCAGGTAGTAGTAGCTCCTTTTTTCATACACGACAATCGGATACACGAACGGACAGACGCACGCAAGGAGCAATAATTCAAAGACACATACAACGTTCGGAATCAAACTGGACAATGTTATACACAATCTGACGTCTGGCTCTTATGGTTTGGAAACCCACGTTCCCTTTACTTCCCGTCAAAGCTCCTTCTATCTAAGTAGGATGGCTCTAGCGCAGCATGGAATCTTGTCCAGAGGATTTGGCTATTCTATTATTGGGACATAAAAAATACAATAGGATTTCATCCTCGGACAAGCAAGAGGCCAATCGATAGTTTAAAGGTCCAACATCAGCTGCTCTTCTTCTTTACAGTTATCGTCTTGTAGGACTTTGCCCACGTTTCCGATGCTCATACGAAAGTTTTTCCACGGGCTCGTGCTTCTGCGACTTCAATCTTCCTGCTTCACCGAACGATGATAATGCAAAGAGGGTCTCTACTGAGCTGGAATATGACTTATTTCGTCATTTTTGTTGCATTATTATTTGACCCTTATGACGGACGTATGTTTGGGGTTGTGCAGATATGGGGAATGATGGCATTTTTAGTACTTCATATATAATTCTTCTCAGTATGCTCGGATGATTTGCTTGCTTCTTTTTCTTCTTGTAAATGGATCCAAGATTTCGTCACCCTCCTTTCCCTGGTTTTTATGTGTTTTTCAACTTCCCTTTCGGATTCTTTCTCGCTCCTTGACGACAACAGTGGAAAAAGTTTGCTTTGCCGTCAGCCCATAAAGGGTTTGGACAGGCGAAAATTTCATGAAATATTGAGTATGGGATCTTTTAAGTTCTTTCACGACTCGAACGCATATAAATGCACACATTCACTGGAGAGAGGTTCACTTCTTTATATCACATCAGCATCACTACGCGCCCTTTGTCTCCATCCATTCTACTCCCAACTACTACTAGTCCCAGTCCATTTCTTTCCACTCGCTACCCGCCTTTTCCCTCTCTCCACTAAATTTTCCTTCGTAAGAGCAACTAACACAGGTCAGAGGCACACACGCCCATATGTACGTACACAATCTCACACTTCCTTCAAACTGACGTCAGTATTTTAAGAAGCACACATACACACATACGCTTCTTTTTCTTCTTTTACTCAACAATTCTGCTGGCTATTATTCTCTCGCTCTTTCCTTTAGACGTCTTTCTACTCTCTCCCGGGTCTTCCTTAACCCGTGTCCCAGTTATGACAGCTCAAAGGAGGCGGAGTTGTTCGGAGGGAAAAGTCGACGTTGAGTGCCTTTTACCAGTTTTGCCAATTCCCAGTACCGCCCGTCTCAGCTCTTACAGTCAACCGCCTTGTGTATTCTGCAAGCTCAATTTCAGATGTTACGAACTGAAATACTCGAGCGTCTACAAGAGCTCACACAGTTCCTCCGGGACTCACAACTGATACACACATCCAGCTCTTGAATTCTTCCTCACGTCGTCACCGATTACTACTCGGGCATGCTCGTAATAAATCAGCACGGATGGTCTTGCAAAAATCCCGTCGGAATTTACGAGCAAAGGAGTCAGAGGTCCTTCCGTTGGACAATTTGAAAAAGTTGTCAGAAACCGTAGGCTGGGTGTAAATGTTGGGCAGAAAAAGTTGTTGAGTTTCGGGTCCTTTGTTCTTTTTAGAGTTGTGTTTAAACGGGAGCAAGAAAGAGATGAAGGGAGGACCTATTACGGAAGTTCACGGTTTAATATCCACCTCAAGCAATGAGCTAAACTCAAAAGAGTGCTCACGAGAGTAATTTCTGGTGAGTGACGAAATAATTGAAGATCCAAGAAGCTTATTTTCAAGCACACACTCTTAAAGTCAGCTGGAATACGAAGCCAGTAGGACGAGCGTAGAAAATTGAGGTGTTCTTCCTATCATCATCGCCAGCAGCACCGCCAGTACAATAACAACAGCAGTAGCAACTTCTCAACCAGGAATCAAGTCCGAGCATGTGAAGCCATTAATAGTGTTTCTTGGAAAAAACTCTAATGCAGATATATTGCATTCACACCGACAGTTTCCCTTGCTTCACACTCAAGTACTATCACCTTTAAAATTCCGCTGCACACCACCACACACGACTTCAATCCTCGTTTTTTCTCTTTAAAAACAGCTCAGAGTAAGTCGCTGAAAAATGCACTGCAATGTTCGTGAGAGAGAGAGAGAGAATCAAGTTGACTCTAGCTAGCAGCAGCAGCTTCACTCTCATCAAACTAGAATCATACCGGCTCAGTTCCCTCTGACAGTTCAGCTGTGTAAAAAAGCTTCTCCAAATCTCGCTCACACTCCTATTCACCTATTGCGCTCTGTGAAAGGGAATGTGTGCGTATTATTTTAATCTCCCTCGTCTATGTCCAAATCACGATTTCCCCTCCAACGCGTCCAATATTATTGACTCAATCTCGGGTAGGACGGCACTCTGGGGAAACTCATCACAAGGATGGAGTCATGAAGATTTCTTTGAAGTTGAGCCACAACTGGAAATTGAAAATAGGAGGGTTATGATGATGATGATGACGACGACGACCAAGTCTACTGTTGGTCTGTGGAAATAATACCACTGTGAGCTTTTCCTTGTAGGAGCAATCCTTTGAAACTATGAAAGAAATGTAGATTCCTTCCAGCACTTGAGCCTAGTACACGTACACAACACACTGGGCTTGTTGTTCCAGTTAATTATACGCTTCTTCTCTCCCCAAAAATTACCCACCAAATGTTCCTCTCTTAAAGTTAACAGCCTTTGGAAGTAAGAGCTTCGGAACAAAAGAGGAGGAGGAGGTAAATAATGATGAGTTGGGGCTCTCCGATCAATGTGAAATGTCTCAATTTAAAATGGAGAGAGAACGGGTTTAGTTCACGTCCTTGCTTTGCTGTCTACCTTGTTTCCGTAAAGCAGAGGAGCAAGGTGAGGAGTATACCTGTGTTTTGAATGAATGTGGAGACCGAGCGTCTCTCCCACCTTCACTGATCTCTGTCTAACTCGCAACTGACTGGAGAATGGAACAGAATTTGTGGTAAAACAGGCAGACAAGCTCGGCCGAGCTGAGAGTCGACGTGCAGTCGAGGAGGGGGACCGAGCCGTTCACTCGTCTTCAATGTGGACTGGGACTGGGAACCCAAACGCATGTAAACATAGGAAAGCCCATTGCTTTGCTCACTCTGTATATGTACACAGACGGAGAGAGAGGAAGTTTGCATTTATTCCATCAGGTTTGAGGGCTCAAAGATTAGGCTTCCAGTAGTACCAATGCGTGTGCCTGTGTACAACACTAAGCTCTCTTCAACTAGCTCCCGTCTATACACACAATATAATCCTCTGTACATAAGCTTTACAATGAGAGACTGAAGATGTAGCTTTTTTATTTTCTTCTACGCCTTCGTGCGTACATAAAGTGCGTATGCACCACAAGTTTTTTCCCCGGATCCTTTATATTGTTCCCTCAGAGCTGACGTGCACATCCCAACATGCACAAACATTAGCCGAGAAAGAATGCACGAGATGATGATGATGATGGTAAGAAGTGATGAGTCCTACGAAATCTCTGTCTCGTCTTCCTGCCCTTCTCCAAGGAGCCCTCAGAGCTCCTCATAAACTCACTACCAGCAGCATGAAGGACAACAAGATGTGGTACCTTTAGGCTTCAGACTCCATAAGGGTACATACATGGACCCGTATGTCTATGAATGGGAGGACAAAGATGCTACACGTATCCAGCAGGTAGAGGATAATACGTATGATGGTGGCTAACGACAAGTAAGAGGCAATAATGCCCAAGGTGAACAGTCAATTTTTCTCCCAGCCTTTTGTGTACATGAACCTTTTCTTCTTCTTGGTTTCCTTCTGGTCGTCATCGTCGTCGTCTTCCCCATACTGGCGTAACTGGCTCATAATGATAAAGGATCCTTAAATGCGGAGTTGGGAGAGACCCTCTCTCACCATGAATAGATGAGACTGATAATATAGACATTCAAACTTCACCGTACGGCACAGAGTTATTTGGACGTGGACGTGAACACAAGGACCGTCAGGAGGATTTTTCTCTGTGTAACTCATAAATACTCTGGTTTTATAACGAAAAAGGTTAACCATTTTACGAGAGAGAGATATATGGGCCTGATATGTATGCAGCAGCGTGCGCAAGTATGTACTACGGATACCGATGATGATGCCGGCCTGCGGTGTGTAATTTTGAGCATGGCGATAATTTGTAAATGAGATTGACACCAGGTGTGATGCTTTGAAGAGTAACATAGTTTCCTATTATTGCGATATTATAGCTATATACTGGATGAGTAGGAGAGGGAAAGGGTCCTTTTGTGGTGAGAGAAGCGGAGCGGTATGGTGCTCCTCTAATTTACACTCGGCATAACACTAAAAATGTTGTAAATTATCAAATTTAATATGTTCCTTTGCCTTACACCCACCATGTATATATTTCGAGTGTTATGTTTCGCTTGAGTTGAGTCAGAAGCAAGCACATCATGCATGAGTGCCACAAGGGATGAAAGAGAATGGACGAGAAGATGACTTAATCATCTTGCCAGCAAGATCAAAAGGTACCGTTTTCATCTCTATTTCTCTCCTCCATGGAGGAGTGTTGGGAACGGAAGGGAAGAAGAATTTTAACTTGTAAACATTGTTGTAAGAAATGCACACCTGGGATCCTTTCTTATCATTTCATAACAATAATTATTAGTTACAACTGGCTTTGCTTGTCTACAGCAACTGGCCCGTTCTCAAGAAAATGGCTTTATTAAGAGAAACACTCTCATTCTCAGCTCCCTTCCCAAATAATCAGAAGAGCTACCTGGGGTCCTTCCATTTAAATTCAAATTAAAGGATTCACTTTAAATCTCTCACTTATAGCAGAGTAGCGTCACAGTTGTAATAATCTGCACGACTCTTTTGCCATATAAAAAGCTTCCTTACTGTGTGGGGATCGCCTAAGAAGCCGATTAACGCCTTGCTCTTACTGATAAGCCCGCCAGGGTATTTCCCATGATACTTGAATGTGCTTGCTCGTCCCTGTGAAAACTCTTACGAATGAATTGCCTTCCTTTGTAACTTGATTTTTGTTTGACATGTTCCGTCCACCTTAGCATCATAATTAGAATATGAGCCCGGACTTATGCACAGGAGTGACTTAGGACGATTGAGGTTGGGCCTTTAATCCAGTTTTTCCTCTCCCTCCCACTGGCTTCTTGGCTTCACTGTCCGCTACAGCAGCAATATTATTATGTAAAAGGGGAAACATATATCGACCAACATCAGACGGATGAAAACATTTCTTCTGTCTGTAAGAAGATATGAAATGTAATAAAATCAAAATCCTCGACCCGCCCATCCACTTTGCAGGACGTCCGAGCTCACAATAATACATTGCCACTGCTCCTAATCTCATCGGCTTTAGTATAGGAAACTGTAGGAGGAGCAAGAACATCTAATCCTCTAAAACCTTGACAGCTTGAGAGTTTAGACAGAAGTGAGAGCTTTGGATTCCATCAGATGATGTGTGGAACAATGCGGATTGAAAAGAAGAGTATGATGATCCGTCTGTTGTTGTTTCTCCTGCTGATACTTACTACTGCGGACCAGTTTTTAGCACGAAGTTGGAAGTTGTGCTCAATTTTATAACCTCAACAATAGTCATAATTTGGACGGAGCAATCATCGAGGATCATGAGGAGAAGATTCATGAGATCATCAGCATGCTCATCATACATAATCATCACCACTCTGGTCGTAACTCTCAGTCTTGCTACCCTTGCATTCCTCACTCATCTAACAGAATGAGATTAGGTACACTATAGCCACACTCAAACTTTTGGTCTGACTAGACGGTTAATTTGACGACTTGTGGACACGCTGAGGCTACACACACTGGATCATAAAAGTAAGCAAATGATCAGAGTGCTATGTGTGGTGGTGCCGGAGCAATAATGAAGCCTTCCAAAGAGCACACGCCCTTTCACGTAAAAAGTAAGTTGACACCGATTACACGACGTCTACCTATCTTTCCATGTGAGGAGGGAAGGGCAACCTCACATCATGCTCCTCTTCGTCTTGTCCTCTACTACGTGACAAGTTGACAAGGAAATCTATGTAAATAGATGTGCTCTCTCACTCTCATATATATAGTATTCGCACCAGTAAAGATGGGGGTGGTGGCTGTAGTGCGAAGAAAGTGACAGTAAAAATATACGCACCCTCCATAAAGTGTGTCGTTTCCTTTTTCTTTCCCATCTGATCCTTATTACCTCCAGCTAATACTCCACTCCGGTCGCATTCTGAATACTCATGACCATGTAAAAGGCCTTACTATATGCTCTCAAATTCCAAATAAACTATGTCCTCACGATCGCAACTTAAATCCCAACTGTTGTCTCCGTTGTCGCCCTCCCCAACTTTTTCCGGTTCGTGGTATCACTAACAAGAGCACTTGCATGGAGCCAGATTCTTGAGATGCATATTTCGATCGGAAAAATGGCAAAGTTTCCCTCTCAAGATTAAGGAGGAAGAGAAGGAGGAAGAAAACTAAAGACGAAGGGGGAAAGAATGGCTGTTTGATGCTAACGATAAGGATTAGATCCCGATACACACATCATCCCGATCTTCCATGAACATTCACACAAAGATTCGGATTTTGGTCTCTCATCCAGCTTGGAATTCTGGTGAGTGAAGAGCAGAGCAAGAGAGAGGAAAAGGGGAATGAGATGCCAAAAGAATTTGAGAGAGTTTCAATATATTTCAGCAGCAAATAGATGCTCCTTGTCATCGACTCCTCTCTTCTTCTTCTTCCCTTTTCCTCTCACGATCCTCAAGAGTCTATCCATGCCATCAGAAATGCACGGTCAAACGCACATCCATTACCAGCCAAATCGCTCATATCCAATGAATCCTAATCCTATACCCGATCGCACAAACTCGTATGTATGCATCTTTACTGCAAAGTATTTGTCACGCATTACGTGACATCCGGAATCCTACTCTCCGTCAAATCACTCAATTTCCCGTGTTCTCGAGGTAAAGGAGCTTTGCACATGGAGAGGCACACTTAAGATCGTCCATGCGCACACTTCTATATACAGTTCGACCTCACTTCTACGAGCTGAAAAATTCGAGTTAATCAAGGAGAAAAATTGAAACGTGTGGGGCGTGCATTAATTTTGAGGGCAGGTGAGTAAAGGAGAGGAATCAACAGACACAGGCATTTCCGCTTATGATCATGACGTTCTGGAGAAGATGGAGGCGGAAAGTGTGTCAATTTCCATACACTCTCGCTCGCACTCATCGTCACAGTTTATAAGTTGGCTAAAAGGCTGAAAATTGCCCCAACTTGGCACCAGATGTTAGTCGGTTAGATGAGAAGCGGGGAGGATGGTATCTCTGAGACTGACTAGCGGACAACCATGGTAATGAGAAGCATAACGAAGGAATATGAGTTTGTGTGTTGGCAGACAGGCACGCGGCAGCATGTCATTACATATGAGAGAGAAAAATATGATAGGAAATCCTAAGATTGGTTCCGTTTACGCCTCATGCCAGCCACTGTCCCCATTCTCCCTACACAGAACATGTGCTCCTTATGACATGATCCTTTCACATAGTCTGCCGCGACCACCCCATCATAAAAGCGAAGGGCATTCCATTGGGGTTGTAACGCTCAATCTAGCTCTCCGCTTCCTTATGAAAAACAGCAGCGATGAGAGGAGAGTTGTGTCATAATGCCTAGCCCTAGTAGCATTATATAATAATAATAATCATAACAAGAGAGAGAGTCTGTGAGACGGGAAGAATATGTTTATATAAGGCAAAGCAGCCAATGCGATGTCAGTAAGGCAATGTGGAAGAAAGGAGATGATCCTGTTGGCGTTCAGCGGCTTCCTTTTTCTCCCTCCATTTCCTCACCACCACCCTGACTGAGTTGTTGTTGATGATGATGATGACGATGAAGACGAAGAAGAAGCTCATCTCACTCCCAAACTTTGCCTTCCTCTCCCTCCAAAGACTACGCTTGCGACTATGACGACCAAATGACTTGCTCATCTATAAAGAATGGTTGCCATAAATACGAAATGGAAACTTCAAGTATAAAGATTATCTCATATCTCACCCCAAGATGCAATCAACTCCTCCTTCCACCACAAATTTAAGCCTTACTTTATGCATTATTCAGCAAAGTCAACTGTGTGCGAGAGAGCAACAAGATTTATCTTCTGCCACCCGACTGCAACCAGAAGAAGATGAGGCTTTTTAGAGGACCTACCTCTTCGTAGTTCGCTCTGCAAACGTACACGCACGAGCTACCGGCACTCGTCACCACCTAACGACTCAATCTTCGTTAAAAATTCGCTTTTCTCTTACGAAGTCTAGTGGCATGTCATAGTGAGAAAATTGAGCTGTAAACTGGGTCACAATTTAAAAATGTAGTGTATAGAGTCGCGCAGTAAGAGATGGATAGAGTTGTCTGACAGCGTCAAGACGAAATAGTAATTATTATTTGTAGCACAAAGGCTCAAGAATAATGTCCTTTCCTCCCGTGGCAATTACACAACGGCGTGTGTGTCTGTGTGATGATGAAACCCAAATTTAGCCGCATAATTAAACTTGAATTCCTGTCGGGACCATTTCCGTGGTCCTTTTTCTTTTAGATGAAGCTCTTAAATACACTCAGTAGGATGACTTAAGTCGGCATGAAAGTGTTAATTACACCAGCGAGACGACTGGAGCAATTATGACAACGAGGTGAGTAATGTCGTAAGTTTTTCTTAAGTTTTAAAAAATTGTAATTATCCTCGCGCAACCTTTGTACCTATCTGATGGAAGCTTGTAGGTTATTCAACTGTCCATCATATTTTCCGTCTGCATGCAAATTGTTTCACACCCTCCGATTTCTGTTCAAGTCATTGTAGCTAAGGTCATGCTCAGCCTTGGAATAGCACCAAACTTGAATGGTCTCCCACATGAATTGTAGAAATTATTATCTATTGCCACCTTCCGATAGATTACATGCACGGAGCCCCAAAGCTCATCATGAAAGGGTCCAACTCGCACAGTAGCCGGCTCTTGGCATCTGGATCTTTCCCCTCCGTGAAGTGAGTGAGTCAATGAAATCCTTATCATGCTTGTTTTATATTCCTTCGTGCATCAACCACCTGGCTATTTTATTCTACAGTTCCAGAAATAATACACACAATGGAATGACAGCTCTCTGCCCATTCAACTCCCTCAGAAATAATTCACAGACAGAGACGTGCTTGTCTAAAATAAGCCACGTCCATCATTCTTGGCTCCATTGCTCACACAGATCCCTCTCCTCATGTCTGTCTGTCCTCAACAAGTGTGTACATAAAGGTGTCCGTCATGTGCATGTGCAAAGTGTTACGGCGGCGACAGGAGGGGAAGTGGAAGCTCATAAAACGGTGCTCAACGGAAGGCACTTATGCATGCACAACTGAGAATGACTACATGAGGACGTGGAGGCTAATCGCACTCGTATCTAATTATTATCAGCAATACGCTTGTAGTTAAGAGCTTCAAGCTCAGTCTATTTAAACACCAGCAATCCCGAACACACTGTTGTAAAAGTGCGACCCGGTAATAATGTAAAGCCCTGTAATAATGCAGTTGTTGGATTGAGGGCAATAAGACTAATGTCTGGAATGCTAAAAGTTTTTCGACATGTAAAACTCATCGTCGTCATCATCATCATAAACATCAAGTCCAGTGCGGAGTAAGTGCAAGGTAGTTTTTTTTCTCTTCCTCCGGCGCACGGGAAGGTTCGTAAATGCCAAGCCAAAAACATTTTTATCACCTACTTAGCATGGCTATTGCACCAGTAAAAGTCGAGGCGTAACGCCTCATTACTGTCACCCCGTTTATAGAAGCAGGAGTAGTAGTGGCTTCTACTTTATATGCTTAAGCTTTTGCTGTAATCCACAAGTTTATTCTCATCATCAGCATCATCACTATCATCATCATCCTCTTTCTCCTTATCAAGCACAGCGCCATTTGCTCCTTTTTTCCGACGCCTTTTATTGCTCTCTGCACTTCTCTTCTTACAGTGTAATATAAATGTACTACTTGCTATTCAAATCCTCCAGACTTCTCACAGTCTTCATTCCTTCACACTTTCATCAGAACAGAAAAGAAGATGAGGCAGAGTTCAAAGCAACTACTAACTACTGTGGCAGTACAAGGCCCTGTGCGTTCGTTCCTTTGCGGTTCATTAGCACTACTGAAGGTTTCTCCAGACAATCGTTTCTTTGATGTGGGGCACCCTGCGGTGACCCCTTTGCTACTCGAATGAAATATTAAGGTCACATTACCACTCCTGCGCATTTGTGAAATTACACTGCATTCTTCTTACACGACGTGCAGCACTAGTATGGGTAATGTAATACGCAAATTTTTTGCCCAAGCGCACCTACCTACTGAGTATTATTGGTGCGTGTGCATTATCTCTTTACAAGTCATTACAAGGATTTATGACACATTGAATATTCCATTTCAATTGTTGGTGAAATCACTTTAAAGTCCTCGGCTACAAAGAGAAACAATAATAAAGTCATTACTGTTTCTGCCGCGAAGGACAGGGGTATAATATATCCCGACTCCTCCCAGGCGACAGGTCGTATGTAGCTTTATATGTGAGCATCTTTAAAGTAGCATGACAGGTTAGAATTTCCCTGTTCCAATAGTCTTTTTACTCACACCACTTGCCCCACGCAGCATGGGATCGTAAAATGTGTGCAACACATTTTCTCAGGTCTCAGTGGACTCTGGGAGCAGGTAAATATTCTTTGCCTCCATCTATTATCCGTACTATATGCAAATATAACTATGAATAAGTAAAGGTTGAGGCAAGCCCAAATTTCAATTTGATTTCTTTTGATGCGAGTTGGAAATTTGTAAAAGTACTGGATGAAATTCCCGCAGTGAGCGACACAAGGAGATGACGAGGGAGAGGGGGAGAGAGGGGAAAAAACTGACTTCATCCAAATGATAGCCATCTCGTTGAATAATATACGGAGAGAAGAACAAAAGAAACTGAAAGAGTACAGTAGTATGGAAGTGAAACAACAAGGAGAGTGTATATGTTCCACCAAGTGGTGCTCATGCGAGTCGAAAATCAACAAGAAAAGTCGAGTAAGTAACAGACAGACACAGACACACATACACAGAGGCTACAGGATACCTTACTGCGTGTTCCCTTTTGTTCATATGGAATTTTGTGCAACGAACCAGCATCTTATGCAGCGTTACGAAGATTTGTGTACACCCAAAACCTGGAGAGGTCCTTTCGCCTTCATATATAGGTACAAAATGGTAGAATTATCGGATTAACAATTTGTTCAAGACAATACGTACACAGGGAGAAGTAGGGAAGCAAGTGAAAGGAAATGAGTGGAACGGCTGCCACCAGAACGTAACAACTTATTTTCATCCTCTTTTTGTTGTCTGTCGGTTTCTGTTCAACTCCACTTGTTATATTCCCACTTGCCTGCACAGTTGTTAGTCTGTTTGCTTTTCGTATTAGACATGTAACTTACAAGTAGTACTTCCGTTGACTCCGGTCCTTTTTGAACCTCATTGACCATTTAACACTACTGGTTCATGAGAGATACGAACTTTGCATTATTGAAGACACTGACTGGAATGACGTCATATAAAGGAGATTGATGGATATGGCCATTTACTTCAACTGCAAATCAGTAGCCAGGCTTCAGGGCGTTAGTAAGGTTCAGCTCATACTGAGACTCATGACTCCTGCGGGAATTGTGTGTGTATACTATTGTGGTAAGTAAGCTAAAGCACACGAGTGGCTGGTAAAAGCACATCCTCATTTCCAGCTGATCATCATTGCACCTTCTCCTACTCACTCCTCGATGTGAATAATAGTCGCTGCTTTTTCGCTAGTGTATCTTAGGGAGAAAAATTCCACTCCTGCCATTCCCAGAGAGATTCCCCATAACGGATTTTGTATTAGCCTCATGTCTATATGTGAATCTTGCTGGCTCCCCCAAAATGATCACCTTACGGGAGGAGGAAAAACCAATCCGTCCAAAATGATCTTGGCTGTATGTTCTCTCAGTTATTACTATTAGACGGCTTTTGTTGGATTTTCCTTACATCTTCCGCATTTTCCTTAAACGAGACAGACAGTAAGGTACGGGGGATATTGAAGGGTGCCATAAATCTCGTATGTATATTTCAAGAGGCCCTCCTAAGATCATTTACGTCTTACTCCATCACTGTATATAGCCAACTTGAAAATATGCTCTGGTTTCAAATCACAGCCTCACATGCCCTTCAGCAGTCAAGTTACGCATCCCACGTACACGTCATTCGGAGGTGGCAGGATGATGAGCGCTAAAATTTTACCTCCCTCCCTCCCATACATTACACACACATCTCCAAGAAAAATCCTATGCACACATAAACATGCACGCATCTTGTCAAGAACCTGAGAAAGTTATCACGCTTAGGACTATTGAAACTTTGACCTAAGGGAAAAATGATGGACTCACGCTGCTCCTGCCAACACTCGACACAAGAAAATTGTGCAAAGAAGCAGCGTTGCTCTCCCCAAATAAAATCAATTGAAATAACTCTAGCAAGAGGCAATAATGTACCTCATCTTACATGCCGCAACAACATGAAATTTCCTCGCACGAAATGGAATTCATGACGGAAAGTTAACTGAATAACACTTGAATTTCCACATTGCTCACTCTCTCTCACACACACAGACATACACAGTTGCACGCAATCTGGCCATGTTAGCTATGTACACAGTACACATGTGGGATGTTCCTCAATGCATTTCTATACATGTGTGCAACATGGAGCTGAATGCAGATATATGCGCGCTGCATTTAACATGAGCACAGTGGATGCATCATGCAACTGGGGACATGGAGGGGCAACTGTTCATCATACTAAAAGTTAGGACGGGAAGCAAGTGCGTGTGAGTCTGGTGAAGCTAAAAAGAAATCGTTAGAAAAATTCAGTTTGACTTGTGAGGGAGCAATCTCGAAGGCAGTAGCAGTCGAGATAGATGAGGTTAGGAAGAAGATTTCTTTCTCCATACAACAGTTTAGCTTCTGAACAGAATGAAGAATCCAAACATGTTTTTAACGTCGATTCCACTCTACTCTCTCCCCTTAATGTTTGAAAGTTTCTTCTTTCAAAGATCCTAAAGCTGTATAAGATGGAAGAAGAATAAAACGGTTGGGAAGTCAGAAAACGGACTGTGGCGGGAAGAGGGATACTTTTCGCGTTCTTTTGTCGTGTGCTCCTCTCTCCCCAACTAACTACAAGAATAGCAATGCATTGGTGTCCTCGTGGCTACGAGAAAGTAGAAAGTCATCAATTGCTGCTCCCCCAAAGGTCTTTTGTGAATTGTCATGTTCGTAGGATGAATGGATGGATGAGTGTGGAAGGCTAGGAGGAGAGAGAATCAAGTTCAAGACGGAAGTGTATCTTGTCCCCCTGTCACACTGCAGAGAATTACATGGGCTCTATCTACAAATTGAATATGGTCCGGACTGCAATCTACACAAATGATCTCGCATACCTTGTATTATGCTCATGGTGATGGAAATGGCGAGTAGGATAATGCCTGTGATGAACTTACGACTGCATTCAAATCCACTTTGACGTTCTGATAAGCTTTTATTGTGTGTGCTTGTACTCTGTATCTACCATCTTGAGCAGTGCGCTGGACCGCGGTTGGAAGCATCAGACTGCACATGGACAGAGTTTATTTAAATGTGACATGACAGGAGGGATACGCCGTGGCTTTCCGTAGCGAAATATTTTGAAATATAGCAAATGAAATGTGTGACATCCAGCTCATATAATAAACACAAGGCCAAACAATATTAATTAGAAATGTCGCCAAGTATACATACTCCACATCACTGCGGCATCATCCCGTTGTCCCCAAATGAACCAAAGAGTTCCATTATGACACAACAAATACTATCTCTTTAACAGAGTGATATACAGACACACACCCCGTGTCAACAAAGTCTAGAACTTGTTGAGAGATGCATACTTAAATCATGCTCAACCATTTCCACTGTTGGTTACTTAGCTAAGTAAACAAAGTAAATTACTAAATAAGCATCTCAAAGCTAAAACAAACATTCATGTCCATTTATCTCAAGTATTCTTATTTGACTTCGCATTCGTTTACTAAATTTCACAACGGTGTTCAGTGAGGCACACCGATTCATATTCTGCTTGCAGGCCTCTCCAGGTAAGAATGCAAAGACTGGCGACTTGCAGTCAGTAGCACAGGATTACATGCATGATGATTATGGTGCGTGTAA
>JAQIWI010001225.1:0-18050 GCA_034698825.1 Deuterosminthurus bicinctus | reverse complement strand
CATTATTATTATCATCGTCGTCTTCCGCACTCACACCCCCATTACGGAACCTTTTAGGAGTGCTTTTAGCTTGACGCTGAACAAAGGAAGAGGGACGAGTCTGTTGAATTTCTGAAATTGATTCAGACCAGCTCGACCCATCTAGACTGTGTGATGTATCCCTTTCTTCCTGGTACAATTGAATGTACTTGGGATGCCAGGCTATAGTGACGGATGTGGAGTCCACTTTCACGATGGTTGGCTTCATGGGTTCTCTTGGTCGGAGGTTGGTCATGTCAACGCCTGTCCTTCGGAATACGACGCTGGGATTCGTGGCCATTTCCACGTCGAGATAAGCCCTCCAGACATACTTCCCACTGCGAGATGAAGCCACGCACTCGTACATCCCGCTGTCATCTTTCACCAAGTCTAGCAAAGGAAAGAGCATAATTCGCTTTAATGAAGCATCCAAAAGCTTTTCAAATCTACACTACTTTCCTCAGAGCATTCACCCTCTCATCATAGCTGGAATAAATTCCATGCCAAGTAATTCCTTCGTAAATGAATGCGCTGATTGGTTCACTGTGTTATTAACTTTCCTTCGCATCTTACATGAAAAGACGTGCAAGGTAGATAGAGAGCGAGACAAAGAATTGGAAAAGATGCAGAACAACTCAATTTTCCACTTGAAGTTGTTAGAGGCACTCCACGTCAGATGCAAAGTTTCAGGACCCGCATCGCTTCACATGGAGAACAATATCGTCATTCGTTTGAAAAAAACTAGGTCTATACTAGACACGAGAATTCTTTACCTTGGCGAGATTCCTCTTCTTCATCTACTAATGAATCTCTAAGGAGCATCGAAGCAGATCTTCTAAATCAAACACAATGCCCCATATTGCCCTGTTTTCTCATCTACTCCAGCAAGCAATCTGAACAAACTTTGTGCTACAAATATGTGCTTGCCCTCAGCTTTCACATCTCAACTTTCTACGATATCCACGCAACCTGCGTTTCTCTCCGTGCCATAAAAACTCACAAGTGTGCCATTCTTCACCTTATAAACTCATCACCTCCTTCAATAACATTTTTCCTCCAGACACACTGACGTACTAAACTTCCGCAGTTATTACTGCGCCACTTGATATGTGACAAGGAAGTATTTTGCCCCGGTAGTTTGTTATGGACATGCTGGAAGTAAGAAATTTCGAAGAATCTTACCATTGATCCGAAGAGTACCCGCGTCGTCCGTAAAAATTCGATGGTTGAGTAGAAATGAATTTCCGTCCTTGTACCAAGTTATTACCGGCGGGGGATTACCTTCCGCAATGCACGGCATTACAGCAATAGAGCCTACTGGTCTGGTTTGATTCGAAGGACCAACTTGAATTACTGGTGGAGGAAGGTTTTCCACAGGCGTCACCTGGAAATTAAAAAATCAAAAGATTCCCTTTTGAGTTAAGTGGAAAAAAGGGAGAGCAGAAGGGAGAAAGCAAAATTTGATTTTTGTACCTTGAGGCGAACGCGCTGCATAATGGAGCCAGCTGGACTGACTGCAGCACAGAAATAGAAAGATTCGTCCCTCTCTGTCACACTGTCAATCTGGAGGGAGGGAAATTGGCCAAAGATTAGAACCGTCCGTCGGTGGTATATTGAATTAGAAGACGAGGGGGAAACATTTGGTCCTAAAACTTTCCCCTCTGCTATTTTACAAAATGCATACTAGGCGATGTGCATTCTGAAATAGCCTTGTCTTGTACATAATCAAGAGTACTTTACCATCAAGAATCCCGTAAAAAGCTGAATAATTTTGTATGCAGTTGATTATGAGGATGATTGAATTAAGAAGAAAATTGTGAGTGCATTGTACCTGCAGAGTACCCTCAGGGGTGACCCTAGCGGAGCCATGGCTACTGCCCTGGAAGATAACCGAATGACTCCCCTCTCTAGACCAGAATAGAGTTGGCTTCGGATCTCCTTCCGCTTCACAGTTGAAATAGCCCGTCATATTCGGCTGTAGATCGGCGTACTTGGGCGAGACACTCATTTTTGGCAGCGCTGGAAAGAATGTTAAACGTCAGGTTGGCTGGACCAAATAATATAGTTTAGGCTAGTCATTTGTATCATCATATATTTTCCCGTCCCCTTTGACAGCCATTCATCATGAGTAGACAGACTGGCAGACAGCACAGGCATTGCCTCAACACTTTCCAATAGCTCTGTCGATTTTCAATGTGACTTGGCACGAGTCGAGGAAGAAATCAATCACTTTTAAGCCCCCTCTTCATGCCTACAAGTTTCGATTGCAGCATGTGATGTAATAGCATGTCGGTTTTCAGCATGTGGAATAATATTAATTTAGTTTTCAAAATGTTATATGTTTGGCTTGAGCAACCTGTTAATTAAATAAATCGACAGGGACTTTAGGAAATTATGGGGTTGTTTTACCATGCATTCAACTTGAGAGGGCTTATTCTATACTTGCTAACTGGTGTAACTGCCCTTAATTACTTTATGACATGGCAGATGTTGTCCCCTTGTTTTCGTTGGCATTTTTAAGGACGAGGATACCCATTCTTATTTATTGCTCTTTCTTGCTCTACCAATAAGTTTGTTGATGTGCACTAACGAAGACTATATGTTATAGTCGAGAGTTAAATGTATCAATTTGTTGTTATAGGTAAAAGCTCATGGAAACGGAAACTCAATCATTCTTAGTGCATTAGAAGCAATAAAACAAATGTACTGGCGTATTATATACGTAAAAACTCGTGTCTCGGGAGTTGAAAAAACTTCAAATTGGAGTCTCGTATGTCCAATTTAAATAACTTGTGTCTCCAAGGCATCATCATGGCAACTGTTCCAAATCAAAGGCACTAAAACAAAGTAGCTTCTGGTTACCTGTCAGGTAAACCCGCTACTGTGACACATAGGCGACAACCTATAATTCTTACAGCTTATATGGAATTCATCCATGTGTGTGTGACATTAATAAGCAAGCCTATAACTGTCCTGGCTCATTTTACTCAAAGAGAACAGTAGACAGTTGGATGGAATTGGATTCTATACGTGCGTGAAGGAATCTTACAAAGGACGGTGACGGTAGCAGCTGCCTCGATTGATCCCGCCTTGTTCTCCGCCATACAGACGTATGTCCCCGCATCATGTTCCGAAACATTAGAAATCAGTAGCCGCTCCTCATCAAAGTGAGCTCGTTTCAGGGGCAAAGTTCCTCGCACCATTTTCCACGATATTTCTGGCGGAGGATCGCCCCTTGCCACACAGGCCAAGGATACGTCGCTGCCGATCAATGCGGATGTGTTGGCCGGTACAATTGTGAATTGCGGACGCACTGAAAAAAATTAATGACACACTAATTAGCACATGCCATACATATTCAAGTCAATTTTATCGAACATTCGCCACTAGCCAAGCAACCTTATAATCAATACTGCGCATTATGAAAAGGATATTTAATGCAATTAAAGCCTTCGTTCAACCTTAACGACACAGTGTCGGAGGCGGGAGTAAAAATAATTTAGCATCATTAATAAGTCACATTGCACCTCCTTCCCGCAGCATCATTGTTATTAACGCCCTCAAGTCTGACAGCTAAGTGTACACTCGTTCATGTCTACAGGGACTGACAAGAGCCATCCTCTTCAACTCAAATGACATTTCTCATCAATTTTTTCTTCACAATTCATACGCCCATCTAGTACAAGCAGCCAAGGAAACAACAACTTTTGAGCGAGAGTAAGGCTAGATAAATCTTCATAAATATTCAACCGTCACTATGTGCATTGGCTTGAAGACAAAAGTAACTCGGACTACCTAAGACACCGTTGTCATTTTCATGTGCCACTTGTTCAGCAGAGCATTTAAATATAAATGAATTCAAAAGACTTTGTAAAGGCCTTAGGTCTTCTTCAACAGTGGACCATTCAAAATGTCAGGTGTTGCATGTTTCAGAGTGCAATGAATGTTTTCATTTAGAACCTTCTAGTGGGAATAATCACGTGTGGACATTTTCGATACATTTAATTACTCGTAAGCATAGTCGCTGCCGATATAATGACTCCGAACTAATTCTCATTATGGGAACAAATCTCCGGTGCTATGGCAAAATACGTGCAACTCAGATTAATAAGCAGTTAGTTTTCAAATGCAACTCATCAGCACGACAATCTTCCAGCAGTGATTTATTTCCTTCTAAACCACAGGCCAAAGGGCTAAAAAGCCATGGCTATGGGGTTTTGCATTTGAATAGTAAGAAAATAATGGAACAGCTGGTAGTAAATTAGCCTTCCCTCATGTGCCGTAGCGATATGCCGTCCATTATTTCAGGCTCATAATAAAGTTCAGACGCTCGTCGTCATCATCAATTCTTAATCAAGCTTACATTGGGAAAATTATTTGACACGCAATGCTTAACGAATGCATATAAATTCCTGGCCGTTATTATGATGTGTATGCATTCACAATGCATTCAGTCAAGTCTTGTTCACTCCTTTGGATACTTCCTTGTGTGCATAGGACGGCATACATCATGCAATCAAGCACGCGATAGGATGCTGGTCCTAACCCCCTGTCCACTTTTCCATGTTGAAGGCCTGGACACTGCCTCATACGTATTCATATGTATGGATATACATTCATTTTTAATTGAAGATCAACTTTGATAAGTCCCCTCGTATCATATACATTCTACCTGATTGTATATATGTTTCTGGAAGCGGCCAACACAAGAGAGAAAGCCAAGGCCGGAGAGAGAGGGGGAGAAATTTTCGGAGAAGAAGAAAGGAAAGATTGATTTTTGCTCTACAATAATTTTTCCACGGACAACTTTTGGCTCAAGTCCATGTACGACGACGAGCTGCTTGAGTAACACTTATAGACCACCACAAACATTTTCTCTATGATGTATCGTCTTTGTATATTCTGCGGAGAGAGAGCGAGCGCCTTGGCTAAACTAATGTTGCAATAAGGGAACCGGGAAACTTGTCAAGCTTGTGGGAGTGTATAGAGCGAAAGTTGAGAGAAAAACTCTTGTGCAGTCGAATTCAGAAGGAAGCAGTGTGATTGATTGCACACGAATGGACATACACTTGAATATTTCATAGCTTACCGTCCACCGTTTGTGTGTATATCCCAAGAAAATTTCGATGCTCGTAACAACACACACAAGGACCAACTAACAATTCAAAGTATCCGCTACAGAATTTTTATTGATTTTGCTGTACACAGTAGCTAAGGCAAAGCTCTCCTTTGCAGTGACACGTGTGTGTGCCTACCTTATATTTTTATGGGGAAATGCACTTGAGACATTGAATCTTCGTGTGGGTTTTCATAAAGCAAACCACCTGGCTCACCTCATTTCCCTTTGCTTTCCCTACCAACTTCAAGGCCAGGTTTTTATTAATGATATAATCAATGTTAGTGCAATAGCAAGTAAAAAGGTCGACTAATTTGCACACCAAATCGGGCGACAAGACTAACAAGAGTACAACCACAGTTCGAAGAGTAATTATATTGCTTAGCGTGAGCCCAGCAAAGAAGCGTTACTGCAGAAGTTGATGTGTTTGGCACAATGAGAGGAGTGTAATGCGGTGGACCACACACACCAGCCAGCCGTACAAAAGGAACACGCCTTCCCCTTTCTCTCTTCCGCCTACGAATGCACACGGCTTCGCATGAATTCTGCAGACCATTAACGTCCAGTTATTATTAAAGAGGATCTACAATCCAATTATTCTACGTAAATAAATCAGTCCTTTCCTCCTTGTGTATTCTGCTAGCAGGGAGGAGAGGCGACTCTTCTGCAGTCCAAGTGACCCTGCATTAATTTCACCGGAATTGTAAATAACCAAGTTGGACAGCCACTGCGGAAAATTGCTTAATCAACTATATATGACTACTGCTGGACAGATCCGCAAAAGAGTTATTTATTTCTCGTTTGTGGTTTTAACTCTGAGCACACAGCAGGATGCATTTTATCGCTCTAACAGCTCCTCTTCATCACATGCTTCCTCTTTAGGTTTCTACACAAAATGCTCACTCAGCAAAGCAGCTTGGCATGGAGAGCGAGAACGAGTGAAATGTACCACTTACCTGTGACACGAAGTAGGGCATTGTTTGATATCCTCGTACCAACGATATTCCGTGCAACACAGGAGTATCTGCCTTCATCATTTTGTCGTATTTGAGATATGCTTAAACTTCCTCCACCCACCAGACGGTAGCGACTGCAAAAAAAAACAAACATCCCAATTCATAATTGATTAGATATGTGCCAATCATTTCAAGCGCGCTTTGTCAATGTTTCCTATTCTCATGCGAATTTCAATGTAAGTTCGGTACTTGACGGTACATGAAGCAGGTGTCATTCCACTTCCTGACTCTCACATTTTCAGTGAGCTGGACTTGCGTTTTCGTAGCGAGCTTTTAAGTCCCTTGATTTACTTACAGGCTATTATTACTCTTGCACAATTTTAAAGATATAATAACTACGTCCGTTGTCTATGCACACATCCCATGTCTACGCAGTGAGCCCTTATGCAATTTCCTTTTCTGGATAAATATATACAGTCTCTAGGGAGGGCTGAGTTTATGTACGTATGTATGTGTGATTATATGCATTTGTATTTGTGTGAGTTGTGTGTGTGCAAGTGAAAGAACAGATTTCCCCTTCCATACCCATAACCCTTCGCTATCTATTACGCCACACATTGCATGTGTGTTGCACAGAGAAAGCCATAATATTTGTACGCACAAATTCCAAGCTCCTACTTAGCCATGCGTTCGAATAGTTTGTAACTCGTATTATACATCCGGTATTTTGCATTATTTCCATAGGCACACGCCATATCAAGGTAATTTTGGGGAGGAAATCCCAAAATGTCCATTGTAGTCTAAACTCAGTCCTTTAAACAGACTTTAGGATGCCAGCTTGAATTTCAACTGCATCGGTATGACAAAGGGAATGCAGTATATTTGTTTTAAGAGGAAACATTATTTTATTGTGTATGTCTTCTACTGCATTCAGCCCTCTGGTCTAAACAAGATAACAGTTGAATAGACAGGGGTTGGTGAAAGTCATTGGATTCATTCACTTCTACGATATTCTCATCCAGGGGTAGTGAGCCTCCTTCAATCGTGCGTATAGCTCAAATTTCACTGCTTCTTACTGATACATTCGTGGTCTCGTGTTTGCAACTGGCTGGAGACTGAAAATGAGCTAATTTCCATACACACTTGAATTGTGTAATGCAGGATTAAGAGAGCTAATCTAATTCCACTTCCCCCTCTCCACGTTATGCACATCTTATGACTGACACATGATGAGTAGAGACTGATCGAGTACTGTTTTACGCACCGTAACTCACATATGGGGCAGGGAAATCTGACAATGTTGAATGTTGTAAAATCGCAAGTTGAAGGAAGGAAGACAGGGAGAGTTATGAGGGCGTAAGTCTTCTCGGCGGGGATGAAGGTAATAAAAAAGGACGGGGAGAAGAAGTTGTGAGAGAAAAATGTACAGGGTGGGCCGCCAAGTGGCGTCTCTTTGCTCTTCTCCAACGTATGGCATGTGTGCGGGTAAGGAGCATCTTGGTTTCCATGGTATTCCCTCCTCTTTTTCTTCTTTCGTTCTTTGGATCATCTTCTTAGGGATTTAAAGGGTAAAAGAGCCGGAGAGTACGGGTGTGCTTGTGTGCATATGTGTGTGTGCAGTGGAAAAAAGTCAACATGATATATGGGATGCATTAAATTACCCGTTTGCCTTCACATCTATGGGATGTCCGTTCTTTTTCCACGAAACTTTCGGCTCGGGATTCCCACGCGGTGGCTCACACTCCAACACGGCCGTGTCTCCTTGAGCTACCCACGTGTTTTGGGGAGAAGATCGGAACTCGTCACGTAGAGCTGTGGAAGGAGAAAAAAATAAATACTTTTTTTCCAACATTTATTCCCACCTCATTCTACACAAAGTGTGTATGTGTGTGAAGTGGGATCAGCAAAGCTATATCTCAAAATCAGCTGCGAGACATGTCATTTCAGAGTTACATAATACAAGGTGAAAGTGAGAGAAAAGTTTTGAAAAATGTGAGATACAGAACTTTTTGTCAAACTTGGAAATAAGATTCCATTAAGTTTAGTACCTATAATTTCGTGGCGTATCAAGTTAAAGTAATCTCAAATTCATGTGCTTTGCTGTAACCACGGCAACATATTCCGTATACTTGTACCATTTAATAGCTTGCGTACAGTATTATTGCGTAATTCTGCTTGCCGAAAATTCATCCCCAGCAGTACAACTCATAATGGTAATGATGGGGAGGAGGCTGCTAATCTTAACCGGTGTAGGACGGGCGGATTAATAGGAAAAGCAATATAAGTTGGGAGAAGGATGGAATTTTAGGGGGCTTATCACAACTACACTAAACATCTGCAAGAGAGAAGCTCTGTAGACACTTTCCCTTATCATTTATTGGGAAAGTTTATGAGCCTCTGCAAAAGAGGAGGAACAGTAGCAGCTCCAGCTAACACGCACAAAAGCATCTGGGGAGCGGAGTAAGGGATGACGACATACAGTTTAAGTATCAAACTTTCTCTAATACGATGACATGCACAAGGTCTAAAGTCACCTTTACGCACGCCGAGGATCCCATTAGATCATGACTAAAAGCTGTCGTGATTTCCACCTTATTGTGGGTGCACGTGGTATCTTCTCTCTTGATACACACGTTCTACAGCCACACAGTATGATTTGAAGCGACGCATTTACTACCTGCTTCTTCGTGTAACTTGAATGTATTACATGGGAATGATAATGACGTGATTCTACAGTACGTGATAGTTCGTAGCGAATCCGCTACACTTGCACAACTAGTCTCTGTTCTGGTTAACTATTTGGATTGAAGAGAAATTGTATGAGAGGTTTAAAGTCGAGCATTATTTGCCTGGGTGAGTATCCATATTGCAAGTTGTTGCTGGAGGGCCATGGCATAGCAGCATGCCTCTTGCTGCTACTCCAACACACACAAGAGACCACACAGAGAAGAGATATAGAAGAGCTTGAATCCCCAAAGCAATTTGTTGGATGCAACTAACAAGGACACGCGGTAGTATCATGATAATAATGGAACCTCTTGTTGTTTTCCTCTGTATCCTCCTCATGTTTAGCCTAAGTGCCTTCATAATACTGACTATTTCCTCCGGATCTTCCCTACTTCTCTCGGTCTCACTCAGTCTCTCTCTCTCAGATGTGATATTTATACAGTTTCATTTTCACCGTTCCCCTAGCCCAAATGCACTGCGTCCACATATGTTTATCTGTAATTTTAGTACAATACAAGCGTGTGTAAGAGCGAAACAAGTGTTGTTTAAGGGTTGAACAGCTCCTATGCATTCTGCCTCCTTGGATGATCCTATGTTTCTTTACTCTCACGAGGATTTTCTATCCAAGTTGACAAATATGGCTCATTTGTTCATATTTTTCCGCCATTTCCCTCCCGTTTACCCCTTCCTATTATCCTTATCTTTATTACGTGGTCGACTCTCCATCGCCACAATTCTCTCGCTCGTGTACACACTTACGATAGATACTTTATAAAGCCTTTACTCACGTTAGAGGCAATGCCGTTTACTAGCACTCATAAGATAACAGTAGTCACAACCTCTCATGCGTCTTCATTACAAGTTCACTTGGTTTGAATTTTCAACAATCTAAACCCAGCTGGTAGAATTGCTGTTGAAATTTCACCGGGGCTATAAATTAGAGCTATCTCCTGTCAGGCCGAGACCTTGCAGTAATGCGGACAAAGTCTTGAATAGGAGCATAAGTTTACATGCAACCTTTTACATTGTCCTACGACAAATTGATTCCCGTAGTTGCATGTGCGGGTGGGCTTATAAAAATGCATATCATTCTCTGGTGTAATCAAAACGTTATAAAGGACCAGCCGCATGTCTCCCTGGCTCGCACATACTTTTTTATTATCATAAAAAGTGATTCATAGACCCCATATAAAGGGTTCTTTGTCACCGGAAAAAATCCAGGACAGAATATAATACCCCTACACATACACAGAAGACGTGCGCTCTATTTAACTTTGGCTGCATCGTAGGGTATTGTGGCCTCATAATAAAGATTCATAAGGGCAATTTCGTACACTGTATGTTGAGGGAGTAATCATGATAACAGCATGTGTATGTTACCATTAAAACTCATACACATGGCAGGAATTTATAATGGAGCAAACTGCACCGAATGTCATACGCACATGTATAAGCTCTCATGCACATACGAGCCTTCAATAGTTTCCCCTTCTCTTTTGATTTACAATTCATTTGTTCCGAGGCCTCACACACAAACTCCGATGTATATTACGGAGTTTCATTACTTCAAAATGAAGCCTCGTTTCATTTGACTTAATGGTAGTTGACGGAAATGAAATAAGTTTTTTTTGCAATTTTTGCAAACATTCTCAAGGTATTAACAAATAAACTGGAACAGATTTGGACAGCACGTTGGCAAATCACAGGATGCGGTCCGCTACTCTGGTACATAACGTCAAAAACAGAAACTGCGGAGCAGCAGGAGCGTGGGTTAGAGTCACCAGGGAGCTCATCAATCCTTTGAGATGATTAATCCATTCTTCCAACTCAAGATATCAGTAGAAAGAAGTTACTGTCAGATTCAAATCTGCATTCACACAGTTTCCCCAAAGCAAGCCGTAGGGGAGGGCAGGACAAAGGATCAGGGAGAGTTAAGCAGAGCGAAAAACAAGCAGTTCAACTGAATAAATAGTAGAGAGAAAAACATATAAAGGTGAACTCCTTTCTCCGAGGGTGGTTACATAGAAAACACAGGCACACACACATACTCACTCCTTCACTATTCAACAACAGCCTACTTTCTCTCCCTGCCTTTCATCCATCACTTGACGGATGAGTAGAGATAAATACATCCCCCAACTTCTTCAGATTTTATTTCTCCGAATATGAAATTGAATCTATTGAGGGCATCACGCTGATTGTAATGATGACGAAGCAAATACCATCCATGATTAGTAAGCTCGTTAATGTCTTTTCACTGATTCCAATTAAGCTGAAAGTAGGTCAAAAGGGTCATCTTTGGAGTATTATGAATTCCGTCTCGAGGGAGTTGATATAAAGGCTTTTCAATAAGCCAGATTAGCTATTAGAGTAAATTATAGGCTCATCACTCCAATCGGTCACAAGAAGTTACGCACAAGGAATTCAAGCGCTCTTGCTTCACAAAGAAGTAATGTGAAATCATTTAGCATGTAGGTGGAATAGATCCTGATTTCATCCACTACTGACAACATGTAAAACAAGTACGACAGAAAGACGACGAACCCTCTTTTCTTCTGCACACAAGGATCTCTCCTGGCTTGTAGTAATTCAATTATAAATTATTCATTCATCCACAAGATCAAAGACATTTTTCTCCTTTCACTTCTCCACCGAGAACTGGTCCTGAGCGGCTGTACTGTATAACTGTTAGGGTTCAAGGTAAAGCCCACGTAGTAGCTGACAGAACTGCCTCAAACAAGTTTCATGGACAAATATAAAGAGTTACCTCATTGGGCTCTGATTAAACAAAACTGTTACCATGGCGATGACGAATCACAACTTTGAATACATACTGAAGTTATTCTCGTACAAAGTTAAAAAAAAACGTACTCAATACGCCCCTGCGTACTTTTTAGGATATGAAAGAGCCGCCTTGAGTGAGAAGTGAAGAAAGGGAGTGAGCGACAAATACTCGAGCTTTTCGTCTTGTGTCAATTTATCGGACTCGGAGAAGAGGGAGAGAGAAAAAGAAAGAGGCGCCTTTTTTCTTCAAAACTTCAATCATACTTAGAAGGATGTTGGGTGCCAACAGGGAATGATTGAAAGGTTTGTGTTGAAGTATGTACTGGAAAGTTGTTGCATTGGAGCGAGATTATAATATAAAATGCGCTCACACATCTGTATTCGCACACGCAATGTAATAATGCGCATGCTACACAGTATCCATTATTCCCGTTCAAGTCAAGTACATAAGAAGAGCATTGAATATACGTCTGTCACTACTGATAGATCATCTCCCTCTGTTCCAACAGAACCAACCGAAGTTGCGAGTTTTTCAGATGACTGAGAATCCGCCTCGGATGAATCATCATCAACTTTAATCGAGTCAGTCTTCTCAGAGTCAGTCATGTCAACGACATACTTAAGTCTGTCGATGTGTAAGAGACTTTTGGAAGAGTATATGAAGTGCCTTTAAAACTCTTCTGTAACGTCTATATAGTATAAGGCCATAAGACACACGTAAGCTATACTAATGACGAAGCTACTTGCTCAGCCTGGTCTCATTATTTCCATAATTTCATATGGAGTAACTTGATTATCATCCGCGTTTCCTTTCCCTACCCTCCGTGGCATCTTGCAAACTATTAGCGTCTCTCCCACGTCTGCCTTTCTGCACTAAATGAAATCACCGACTAATGACATACGAATTTTAATCCACGTGCCCTCAATCTCCATCCAAAGTTTTCAATTAAACTCCCTCAACTTTCTTCAGTTCATTTCCCTCTGCCGATCTTTTTGTAGGCGGAATAATAATATGAGTCGTAAATATATAAAATGTAACCTAATTACCCACTGCAAATGGCTGCTGTTATTATATTCGTACACAAAAAGGTCATAAACGGATCAGCTATATGGTAGATATGAAAGGTAGAGCATTAAGACATGGCCGCAAACCACCGACACAGTCAGAAGCGAAAGGGCTAATGAAGCGCATGAATAATTTAAGCTACATTAAACCTGCTCTGTCTTTCGGCTAGTAAATTAATCCGCTTTCTCTGTGGCTCAACAGCTTCAATGGAATGCGGAGCTAAATCTTTTGCGAGCGTAAGGTATTCTTCATGTTCATGTTAGCAAGCTTCCAATTACAAGCGAGCGGGCTAGAGGAGGAGAAAGCAAAAGGGAGAAACTTTGATTTCTGTCAAGCTGAACAGTGCAGAAATTCATTTTTGAAAATCCATTTACCGCACAGAGGCAGAAGGAAAGAAGTGGAATCCACTCGAAGGAGACGAAGGCACGACGGGAAGAGAGAAAGATCTATCGGACCATCATCACTACTACCCACCCACCCGTCTCGTCTCTTATAGCTCGAGCACAGCAAGTGGCATTAATGGGTAGGAGAGATGTGGAGGACCAATTTGAGCTCCTTACTCCTCCGCCTCTGCCATTCTCTTAAATAGAAAAAGACAATGAGAGATGTGAGGATGAAAAATGTGTCAATTAAGAAGACAAGGAAAGACGAAGAAGGAAGAGGAGGGAATAGACATCCAACTGTCATCCCCTCCTCCCTTGTCTCTCTTTCCCCTCTTCATTCCAATCTGATCCAAAGAGGCAACCAAGAGTGCGATGAAAAACTCAAAACTCATGTCATTCTCAGGTCCCGCCGAACATTCCATTGGATCAGTTTGCCGAGCAGGAAGCAAATGTGACCGTCATTGCTAACAGCCTCGGAATGGCCGGAAAAATTTATTTGTTTTTATGCTACTACCACAATGGGACGTTCATTTTTATCATCATATCTGAATCATCATCATTCCTTCCGCGAATTGCTGTACTACGACACATACTCCAAACATTCCATTCCTTGATATAAATGCGACCGGAGCTACTCTTCACTTATATATGGAAGCCACAATCATGTCTTCTATGTCTCAAGTTAGATGTATTACAAATGCTCGTGTGGCTTTTGAAGGCACAGCACGGTACGGTAGTATAACCCTTCTGTAAGGTCTCAAGAGTAAATATGCATGCACATTAAATACGACAACGCTCGGACGGCGACCGGAAATTCCTACTGTTTGCAATGTAAAGTTTCTCTTTGTTCCACATAGCAAAGCTCGTTAAAACACACGGCATGACAGCAAGCAATATACAGACGTCCCCTTCTGAGTAGCACTTAAGTATAGCACATTAAGTTACAAATAAATTTAGCTCATAAATACGCCTTGCAAAAACCACTCTCCCATCCACAGCAGTTCATTTTTGCAACTGCATTAACAAAGCCTGTCTTCCCGTCTTCCATTTGTTGTTTCCATTGTGGTCACCAGAGTGCTGTCTTTAAATGACAACGGAGTCGGCGGATTAACAACATCATAAATTGCACCAAAAGAACTGAGGGGAGAATATGTATACAGCATAGACCTGTATGTATTTTTCTCCGTAGATTTATGAACGCTTCAACTTTAAGCACGCACGTGGTCCTCGAAAAAAAATAAGGAGAAAGTTTGGAAGACGGAACAAGGAAGGGAGAATCGGTGCGTTTTGATTGTGAAAATGAAAACAATTTTCACGTTTTCTCTCCGTCCACAGGCTGGTTAGTAGAAAGTGTATGGAGACTCCATGCTGAAGAGTTACATAAATCCCAGGCGGTGATCAATGGATAAAAAAGAGCAAATAATATACGGAGGCCGCCGGCCTAAAATAATGCACATATACTGTGCAAGACCTTGTGCTTGGAAGCACCATCGCAGTTGTCATACATAGACTGATCTAAGCAGATATGAAGCGATAAGAGCTTGCTCCTGACCGGCAGTGGAATAGGAAAACCTAAGTGAGCGTACGTGTGAGTGAGAAACACTTTCATGTAAGAAGTCCATTAGGGAAGGAAGAAAAAAAGTGATGAGGTCTATTTTGTAGGCATTTGCTGTAGACTCCGCAGACTCCTGCATGGTAGACACGCAAACCGTTTTAGTCTAACATGTAACATGTTAGTAAAATTGCAATGGCAAACCTCGTGTCGGGAAATGACTGTGTAATGGATGATCTTACTCGCGACCGTATACAACACTATACACTGCGCATTCCAACCTCCTCACATAGCTCAACAACTCTGCACTTTCTACTTGAACATCTCGTACACTTTCACTTGATGAAAGGACCAAACACACTTAGGCTCACAGGTAGCATTAGAATCTCTGAAGACTTGCAGTCTGAAATAATTCTTCTCTCCATAGTAATCTCGTTTTAAACGAGGTCAACGTGTCAATTAATTTGCACACAGCAGCTTAAGACGGAGTCCCACACACACGCCTATCCATCCTCTTTAATTTATAACCTTTCCTCAGTCTATCTGTCTGGAAAGCAATTACGCTCAAGAGCTCATGAAACAAAGGGACATGTGGACCTGAAGAGATATTACTATTACGTGTGGTAATTGTGCCAGTTCTCCTATTTACCCAGGCCTCCACTCAATGGACTAATCTCATCAAAATAAATGACGCTATAATAGTTTCACGTAAGGTAAATAGCAGAACCTCCTTTCCTCCTTACAGCAAGGGCTCAGACTACTAAGAGGAATAATAAGCGGAGGAATCCATTAGACTTGATGTCCTCCTCTTGTTCTTCCTACAGTCCTTCCATCCTGACAAAAGAGCCTTGCATGTTTACAAAACTGTGGCTCCTGTTTACGTATATAGTGCACATGAGGTGCTTACTATACACATCCAATCTCGCACTGCACGAACATGGACTCCCTCAGAGTTGGCTTCTGACGGGCTTTGTCAAAGCTTGACTCTCTTAAGCCACAGTAGTATATAGGTGTGAAAGGGTGCAGCATTGTGGACTAGAACTTTACTAATAATACCTGGGCTTGATGATGATAACTATGGAAAAGTGTGGGAGTGTTTCCCTGATGGAGACGAACATGTATGTAGCTTGTTATTATCCTCAGGGTTTGTCTACATTACTGCTCGCTCGCGTATACATGTGTAAGCTCTGGGAAAAAGTAAATGAAAGTCAAGATAAAGGAGGAGATAGGAGGACTATACATTCAATGGAATGTAATGACAAGTCCAAAAGAAAAGCTACCCCCGAGCAGGAGAGACAGGAGATTCCGGGTTGACATAGACGTGAATGGATGTGTGCACATAATACAAGCATCTAGACGCTCACGTTTTTGTGCATATAGAGCCAGTACAATACAGTGACAAAATCACACTAAAGAATGCATACTGCACTCCTGTACCAGAGGATTCCATTTAAGCTGTCTACATGTATAAATCCTCTGTAGTATTTACCCGTTAATTCCAAGCTGAAAGGAGTAGGATCCTGAAGGCTACCGTAATGCACTACACCTCATTCTTCCTTCAAGCTGCAATAATGCGTGCATATCGGCAGGCAGTGTGTAATTTCCACCTCTTTTAATCAATACGGGACGAATGAGGGAGCGAGAGAGAGAGAGAGGGAAAAAGTAGTGATGGTGACTTTGAAACGTAAGAGATTTTATCGTGATTAAAAAAAAGGAGAATCGGAATTAAATTTCCCCTTCATTCCCGTGCTTGTCGTAGGAGCGGAGGACGTGTAAGTAATTCTCCCAGCTGAAATTTTCCATTTCCTTCGGTGTCAGGAAATCACAATAAACGTCCCATAGATTGGCTAATATTTTACCTCGAATGATGACCACCTCCCGGTACTTGAGGACACACAGCAATCTCCCCCTACTTTCTTCTTCTCTCTCCCCTTCGCTCTCACTTTCTCAACCCCAACTGACTTTCCAACGTATCCCCACAATAATATAACTTTGTCTGGGCCCTTTGATAAATGCACTATGCCACAGTCAATGGAGCTTAATACCCACTTGAGAATGGTAAATATGAATCAGATAACACAAGAGACCACTATGTGCACACCTCACACTATCATTAGCCCCCTGAGCTGTACTGCACTCCGTTTGGACTTGATTGCCTAAGTATTGATCTGCATGCAGGGAGTATCTCACTGTCAAGTATTCCAATTTCGTAGCATGCCCATTCCAAATCTATTTGACAGGTCAGTCGTGTCCGAGTAAATATCCCTGTCCGACAAGGGAAGAATCGTAAGTTTTGAATAACAAATGGTCTTGTTATAGCGTTGTACAGCCACTACTACTGGTGGACAAGCAAACGAATGGTGCAATACCACCGTACATAGGTATACGCAGGCAGAGCAAGAAGGCCATCAGTATTTTTTAGCATGTTGTAAATCCGTCAACCGTAAATAGAGATTCGGACGAGTAGAAGTATCTCGGTGTGTGCATTGCCTACGAATGTGTGGGCATTGCCTGTGAGAACGTGTGTGCAGCGTGCAGCCTTTGATAGTGAGAGGAGGTTTAATGCGAAAACGTAGTAGATTTTCCTTCTGGATGGCCTCTCTTGCTCCTAACTCCGCTCGCCCATAAACTAGGAAGAGCGAGACGATATTTGCATGGAATCGATATAACCGACTAAATCTCAGTTTTGCATGTAAACGGAGGATTTGTTTTCCGACCAAAAAGCAAGAAAAATATTAGTTTCCCACACATCACATCCGATATACATACGATCCAAACGCAAAAGTTTGCAATAATAATAGAGGGCGCATATGCATCAAGTAAAGAGCAAGGCCCTGGGCAAATAACCTCAAGCACGCACACATATTTAGCAACAGTTAGTGCAATACATTGAATATTTTATGGCTCTGTTGCTCGTCATCAGAGTAAATAATGATATCAACTGATGCTTCATAAGAAATGTTAAAGGTCTTCATTATATACAACTTGCTACATTGTAAGAGGCCAAATGTGGATACAATAATCCGGAGTAAAAAATCACTTGAGGAAGTACTTACGGAAAGTCTGTCACACACAGTAGTGAATATACGTGACAAAAGTTTATTGTAGAGCCACTCCTGTGAGCCTCGTAAAAATCCACGTATAACTTTTTCTCTCATTCACATACAGACAAGATCCAAATGTCTAGCAGGCCTAGACACACATGCAAACGCAGGCATACGCACACTACACACACACACACACAACTCTGGTACTTGTTCAGGTTTAACTTAACAGCATCAGAAACGACAAGTTTTTCCTCACTTGACTGCAAACTCCCTCGCTCAGTCATTTTCCACTGAGCACCTCGTAAAACTTTCATTTTAAAAGTACCCCTTAGTGTGCTAAGAAAAAAAATGGAATGACTTGCTTTAGACTTGATACACACACACTAAAATTAGTTGCTTTG
>JAQIWI010001224.1:0-18062 GCA_034698825.1 Deuterosminthurus bicinctus | reverse complement strand
CGTCGTCGAATATCCTGGAATCGACTAAACGCTTGTAGGGGTAGCTACTGGTAATTAGATGGGCAGTCGCTATTGCTTCAGCAATTTGACTTGCTACTGGCAGGGAGAAACTGGATTCCAAAGAAGTATTGTGTCCTCATTTTTAGCAACAACCACTTTGCTCCCTGCAATAAATGCCCAAAGAGAGCAGGAGGGATGAGAACAAGAGCAAATGTTAATATGAAGGTTGATAATAAAGGAAAGTTGTGGTTTTTTTCAATAATAACCATTGGGTTCGTGATGATGCCATTGGGAAGAGGGTAATAGAGGAGCAGGTATAAGTGAGTGGTTGAGAAGGGAAGATAGCCAAGGGTGATAATAAGGTGTAAAGCGGGTGATGGATACCCGACTGTGTTTAACTCTTCCTTTGTTGTTCAAATCTTGTAAATCCATCGTGAGGGAAGTATTGAGGCCGAGAGAGATGCTACAAAGTGATAGAATCAATCGGAATGGATCAGTTTTCAGTCCTCACTCAGTTCCGAAAAGGTCGGCCGGCCTTTGTAAACGTCATTGACGGAGAAGTGGGCAAGAGGGCTGAGTGAGTCGGAGTAATTTGTAAATGAGATTTTTATTCACGTTGTGTTATTATTATTATTATTGTTGTAGCCAGCCAAGCAAGCTGGCCATGCCGGGCTGTAAAGGAAAGCTGCATAACTAATCTTATGATTTGTAAGGATATGTCAGTTGAAGAAGTTGAGAATGGCGCAAAGAAGAGAAGCCCGCTCTCATCCACTCACACACCCAGCTCACATGAATTCATTGCACATTATAGTAATCAGGCTGAAGAGCGTAATGGATTTCATGGTCACGACAGAGGATTTCCATACGCTCAGCTGAGCCTTCTTATTATTGTCCTTCTCGTCATTCTCGTCCACAGTCCCGCTCTCTTATCGACTCACCAGCAAGACCAATCTTGCGTGTGCATGTAGTAACTTAATAGCAAATAGCTCATCAGGAAGAATGGAAACAGATCGGAACCGACACTGTCGTCACTTCATTGTTCTTTGACACCCGATGACTGAGAGAGCTGCACTCAATGCACTTAGCTCAGTGGGACACGGGAGAGATGGTAGTGCATGTTTATTGTACCTAAGCTACATCAATTATTATACTTAAGGGGGTATGAGAGGGAATGAAGCCCTAAGGATATTACCTACTGATCTGCTGCTGCGAACACTGCCATTATGCAGCTGTAAGGAAGCTTTAATCAAAAGAAGCACACAGTAATACATTACTTAAGGCTTATGAGATATTGTGTTGCTTTTAATTAACCTTTACTCTCCTTGCAAAGGTCTTTGCCTTAATAATAGAGGGTATATTGAGAGAGAAGAAAAAAGTCCTAGTAATCATACGCCTGCTCTGCGGCTGGCTGAATTCCTTCAGCAAGAGAACACATGCAATTAATTAGCAACTTATGAACTTGGACCAGGAACAATAGTTTTGGCGATCTTATGATCTGATTGACGTGCTGCGCTTGGCCTTGCACTCAAAAGAACCAACAGGGGGAGTGTGAACGGGCGTGAGCCTGTGTCCACTCCACACGCATAAGTGTACATGTGTGTTTTTAGTGAGTAGATTATGGGATTCTTGTCGGTTGGTTTGATCTTAAGGAAGGAATTATGATGGTGTTAAATTTTGCTACTACGATTGCATAACAATTAATATTCCGTGAAGGACGCCCGTCCGCTTTCTCTGCTTAATTAGCACAGTGGTTAGAATGAGCATTCCACCTGTGAATCCATGGCAGCCTCAACCTCCTCATCGTGCCGTTTCAATTCTCATCGTGGATTTCCGACGGTGAACCAAAGGAAATTACCACTGACTGCATGAATGCATTCATGTGTGACTGTCCGTTTGACCAGGAGGAATGAACAGGAATGGCTAGAGTGGAGTGGAGTAAATCCTTTTTAACCTTATCAAGCTATGTGATAGTGTGCTGTGGGTGGAAACGGGTATATTCTATACGGCTTCTTGCAACACACAGACAAAAACACACGCAGAGTAAGTAATATCATCATGCTCTTCATTTCATGCCATCGTGGCATTTGCCATCATCATGATGCAGCAGCCAGTCGTCAGACTGCTGTTGTTCTTGGCTCCTGGCAAATGTGCATGGCTGGCAAACGGTAATTTTAAATGACTAATGAGCTATCTAATGTCTTTGCCTGAGTAACATGATTATCTTTGGTTCCCCTATCACCACCGCAACTACTCTATGTCTCCAATGTGTAGTCATTTGCCGTCCGTGTAGGTATGTGCATTTATTTTTTCTGCACTTATATTCGCAGGATTGTTTGGGCTGAATGTTCGTAAATGGTAATGGAGACGTGGGGGTATGTTTCCCACATTTCACCCTGCTGAACTATATGTCTGTGTCTGGACACTGATAGGGCAGTACGCTGGTCAATTTGTTCTGCCATGTGAGTCCCTATTTACTGTCATTACTGTGCATGTGTGCGGAGGTATGCAAACAACAAGGTTGTTTAGGCATTAGCTACGCACAATGATTCTCGCAATCTCTCCACCTCCACGTACTAGATCCATGAGGTCGTGAATGTGCCATCAAGTTGATGATGATGAACCTAAATTTTCTAAGTAGTGTTAAGAGGTTTGTTATGTGTGAGAGAGTGCGAGAAAAGTCTCATCTCTCTCTATAGCCGATGATAAGTTCTGATTTAGTCAAGCAATAAAAATCCATGTTTGGAATGAGATTCATTTTAGTAGCCTCACGCCGTGTCAGATGTAAATAGCCATGTGGGCTTTGATATGAAACGTTTGTAAGTTGAGAGAATATCTGGAAAGCCGGTGCAAAATCCTTTATTGATGAGATGGGGCTTCTGGTTCCGAAAGGGAGATTAGAATTTGGGTCACGCTCCTGTCTTCATCCAAGTCGGCTTTCTCATCTCAGATGGCACCGTGAAAAATTATATTGAACTTTCCTTGTCATTCCTTTTCACGTGTTTGTGTGAAGGAGATGAGTCTGAGGATGAAATTGTTAAGCGGATGATTTGTTCGTCAGTCGAATTATCTTCTTCATGTAATAATAATAAGATCTGTGGTCGATTCATCCAAGTTGGAAATGTGTGAGGAGTTTGTAAGGATAAAGTGAAGGCTTGGAGTGAAGTCATTTGCTCATCATTCCTCTACTTCTGCTCCTACTACTGACCTAATAAACACCTGAGCATTATAAGAAAAGGCCCGGCTAATATGGTTTCATTAGAAGCACATAAACATGTCTCTCACATGCTCACACATCTTTTCCCTTTCAGTCCACAATAAATTTTCATAAACTTCCCTACGCCTGTCCATGTGCTCTCGCTTACGCTCTAGTATATTCTTTCAAGCGACCAGCGTATAAATAATGTCATTAGAGAAACTTAAAAGCTGCCGAAAATAGGGATTGAAAGGCATCTGTCAAAGGTCATTCGCTACGCTCAATACGGCGTGCATAACACGTGAGTCTTTCTCGTGTTTGATGTGTGGCGTAGTGTAGCTTAAATTAGGAAGAGCATATAATCAGCTCCATATCATGCGCACTACTTTGGTTTCCTTGAGATGGATTTTTTTTTCAATGGTTAATTTTCTTTTTAACTTCCCTTATAAGACAGATGATAAGACCTTTATCATGATCAAAGTAGAGGGATTTTAAAACACTGCGGTTAGGATGAGAGCCGAGCTATTGTCAGCTCGTCGGTCTTCTTTGTGTGTTCGAGAGAAAAAACGTAGAGTGAAAAATACTTGCTATCATCCCCTTGACACACGATGACAGAAATGTAGTAGACACGGGTTGGTGGAGACATATGGAAATTGGAAAGGAAGTATATAGTGAGAATGATGATGATGATGTGATTGTTGTTATGATCTCGCTATTGTAATCACTGGTACTATTTTTTGGACGTAGCAGAGACGTACACAGATAATAGTTGGTATATAATTTCCAACCACAAGGATCAGTTCTACTTTGTGCGTGCAGGGCCACAACAATGTGTTGTGGTAAAGGACTGAAGCGAGAGACTGCAGGTGTGTAGCCTTTGAAGGGGCCATGGTAAGGGTTTGGAAGTGTGCGCATTGAAAATCTATCTGAAGGAGGATGTTGTGAACTGTGGTGCCAAGCTGACAGACAGAATGGGAGTCCCAACTTGTCTACAAAGTCAAGCATGATCGACTGCATCTCATTATTACCTTTCATACTTGACTATTTGTATTTGTTTTTATGATTATTAGGTCCAGTGAGAAAAAAACCTGAGTGTACAGTTTTGTAAACTGCAGACTAATGCTCTCTTAGGCACAGAGAGAACAAATAGAGCGTGTGCTGATGTGGACTGTTCACACAGCAGCTGACTTATGGAGAGAGAGAGGAGGAACAGGTACTGCTGGAGTAGGTTTTGTTGCGAGAATCCAGTTGTTGAATCTTAAGAAGAGAGACACTGCAGGAAGGGGAGGAGATACTCCAGCAGAGTAAAGCAGTGAATTACAAAGCAAGTTTATAGAAATGTGTATCCACAACGAGAGTAATAACCTTGACGTGGTGGATGTAAAAAAAGAAGTGGTGCATGCCATATCCAGTTACAAATAATAATTTTCCTCACTGATGTGATGATAAATGTACGTTTCCAGGGCATTCATCGTTAGCAAAAGGTAATTTATTTAAAAACTTTTTCTTTCCCTCCCATATGTGTATGTGTCATCCAAATTAAATTAAGAGGTCTCGACTGTAAGAGTGATGAAGACTCGTCTAATAGCACGTTACCTGCTTGCGTGTAGAGAGATTGTTGCCTGAGGAATCGTATAAATCTTGTTACTGTAAAATACCCGAGAAATTTCCTCCCTGGCTAGGCTGCAGATATGCTTGATTATAATGCTCAAGATTAATTTTCTAATGTGATTGCATTGTAATCTGAAATCGCACTCAAGATCATTGTCGGTCTTTTTGGATGTAGACACATACAAACAGTAGCTTATCTTCAAGACGACTCTGACAGGTGCAAAGGTTGATAACGTAGACGCGCACACACAAACGCACACGCAAGCTGCATTCAAAGGAAGTCCTTCATTGTGAGCTCACATAGATTCATATGCGTTTGATGGACCAACTACAAAAGGTGACCAGTGAATATGAGATAATGATCTTGATGCAGCACGAATAGAGGATGTGTGCTTGGAAGAGGACATTCAATTTCCAGATCATTCCTATGGCTTTTGTCGGGATGGTGGAGAGCGAGCGAGAGAGAGAGAGAGTGGCCATGGCCGTTTATTAATTTCTCTCGCACATGCACTCCATCATTTTTACAACTCTGTTCCAATAAAACCTGACAATAGGATCTATTGTGTGAGTGTCAAGTGGTGCAGCGGAGAGCGATGCATCACTTAAATTGAGATTTCTTGCATTTTAATTATCAAGATAAGATGATGGCCCATCTTGCTCATTGTGCTGAGTGCACTTGTTCTTTCTCTTCTGCACTCTCTATACCTACGTCGTCTACAAACATGAGATGAATTTCTCACATGAGCTGCTTGCTTAACAAGTTTTAATTAGCTGCATTATTACACGGACGATGAGCGAAGTAAATGTGAGTATTGGCACTTTGTGTGTGCATTCATGGGGGATCATATTGGGCCACCCTGTTCCATTGCCACGTGTAGGGATTACTATAGTAGTGGCGTTGATGGTGGTGATGATGATGATGATAGCAAGATTGTGTGAGCAAGATGAATGCATAGGATAATGACAAGTTGAACTTTGCCATGGGATTGTGATGGTGCCGTACTTGTCTAAGTTGCAAGCTGAATGACAGGAGGATGTGGTAGCGCAGAGGAATTTCTTCGCTCCATCGGTTCTGACGATGAAATTGAGGATGGCAAAAGGATTTCCCATGCCATAGCTAAACGGAGGCTTAAGGTTTTTATTGGTCAAACCTGCATTGCTACTTGAAGTGTCCTTTTGTCCTCCTCATCACCAATCCTGACGATTTGCATGTACAAATGAGCTGGTGGCAAGCAGTAGTACAAGTTAGTTTGGCATATATGAGCCTGTTCAACATGGGCAAATTGGTCGTGAGAATCCCTAGGATCATTACTATTACACACATAGTATAGTGCTTTACACAAGGATTCTCACTTGAAGCGAGACAAAATCCTGTATGGAGAAGACAGACAAGAATTCTGAATAAATAAGAATCTTCTCATCAACTGTACGGCTGAAATGGCGCAAACAAAGGCATTTCCTTTCTTGCTCGTCACTACGAAAATCCTCCTTACTTCTTACACGGATACTCAAGTACGTGGACAATAACAACAAGAGCTTGGAACGCAACGGAAAAACTCTTTGCCTGTTTCTTGTCCCTGCGAAAAAGGTGTACTGTTGCAGGCGGAATTCACATGAGAATGTATTAACTTGCTGGAGCGAGAATGTATAACGTGTGCATTCAGCCCGTCGCAGGCTTAAGTGATTCATGCACAAAAGTGCAAGCAGGATGAGAATGATGATGCATCAGAATTATTCAATACGAACAGAAGAATTGCTTGTTCGTTTCCTTCTTGAGTTCAAGTGGTTTTTGCAATTTTGCTAGCATCTCATGAGTTAAGGGATTCCGTCACTGCTCCCAGTTACTTGAAAAAAAAACAACGGCCCGAAGAGTTTGGTTTGCGAAAAATTGTAGTCCCGCTAAAGAAGGAGAGTGACATGTTAGCAGCCGTTTTGTATTCTTCTAGTAGTTCTTTGTCTGAAAGTGAGTTTATGATGTAATGACTGGTACTGGTTAGTTGTGGATGTGTGTACATTCGGGCTCATTACTTTCCTTAGTAATAATAGCAATAATGAATCGACTGCAGTTGTTTTACAAGATGCTCCCACGGGATTTCATTGGATTGAACAAGATGAGAGGGAGATCATTCTCATTCCTGTCACTAACTGTCCATTCCAACTTGTTGGGTTTGTAATGAATGAAGAGCCGCGTTGATACGAATAAGCTTTTGCTGTCCTGTGTGAACGCGCAAAGAATGTGACCTTTCGTAAGTGCTCAGGTGAACAGAATGACATTACAGAGCGTTTGGTTTCCTCTCTACCACTTTCCTCATTTTCTTTCGTGTTTCTAAGTGTCGTTGGTCCACTGAAAGAAGATCAAGATTTCTGTGTATGAGAGGAACATGAGACTTAATTAAATGATGAGAACAACAGAAGAACAGTAGGGGAGGCGGATACGTTTTTATCCTCGGATTCTTTTCCTTTGCATTACTGTATGAGATGCCAGTGAGAACAAGGAATCAAACAATCGAATCAACTTGTCAACCTGGATTGTCAACAGGATTTAAAGCTGATGAGAAGATCAAGCTGTCTGCAACTTTTTTCATGACAACATTTTGTCCAAGTTTTAGAGGCCTCATATGCTCGAGGACAGTGCCACTGATTATAAGGAGTTTCCCATCCAAATTTATGCAATGTAGTGTGGCTTCCGAATGTTGTACAATTGAGATTTTCAATTCTATGGGGACAGGGTAAACAAGACGTGGGATTGCTCGCTATTTAAATAAGAGCTTGTTTTGTATGTGTTGGAAAGAAGTTTTCATAGTGAATTCAAGTCAAGCTCAAGACAGTGGATCACAATTTGAGAAGTCGGCAGGCAGATGCACGTGGTACATCTTCATTATTTTTAACCTTGGCAATGCTGACGCAGTGATACTGCAAAATAGCCAACAACGGGAAGAATCTATACCTGGTAAAGCTGCAATATGACGCTTGAGTCATAACCTCTTACCACTCGAGCACAGGACCAATCTGCATAAGAATAGTAGTAGACAAAAGAATTAATTTATATTGACCTTGCTCCTTTTCTTAGTAGAACTTTACGACAGTCCGTCTGCATTGTACTTGTTTCTCCAAGAGGAGTTTATTGTAAACTAGATTCCTTCCCTTGCATAATGAATATAATAATAATTCCAACGAATGAATTGGTTAAAATGCACGACTGCTCTTAGGGGATTGTTTGTGTGTGTATGGTTCCAAGTTCCAAGGCTTGTCATTTTCAAATGATGTGGTCAGCGAAGAGGAAATCATGGCACCTGCAATGTTCCTTTTGAGCTCCTCACCGTAGGGGTGACTGTGATCGTGGCCGCTGCAGCAGTGAGTTAGCGAGTCCGATAATTACAAAACGTATGGTGTAAATCTCGTGCCGTTTCTATTATTAAGTTGTCAATAGTGAATATTGAGAAATTTTGTTCTCTTTTTCATCTTTGGAGGTCATGGAGGCGACGACGACTTGCTGTGAGCAAATCAGGCACAGAGATCTTATTCAATTTTTCAGGAAGTTGGAAGTAGTAGCAGTAAAGGAGTCAACAATGAATAACGAGTATACGGATGTCTTCGCCACGAATCGCTCGGAGTCGTTAAGATTGTAATAACATTGGGTTGGAAATAATTATTACTCATGGCGTCGATGACATATGATGGCGACTACGTAATTTTTCTTGAACTTGATTGCCATTGAAATTCAATGGGTCCACATGTAACTGTACAATTGTCTATGGATTAGCATTGAAAATTGGATGGTGATTCAAGTGGACGGGGACATGGACATAAGCATGATGGCTACTAGAATGCAGTAGGAAGGATGCATTATTATTATTAGCGAGAATAAGCAGTGAATACGCTGTAGAAATGTGACCTTGGAAGTGAGACTTGTGTGAACGACAAGAACATTTTACTGCTTGGGAAGCTATTACAACTTGCGGTGGTCCTTAAGTGCCGTCATGTCGCAATGAACGATGGTATTTGATGGTAGCGAAAGAACGGAGTATACACATACTTCTTTATTGCGTATTTTTCTTCAAAAGCTCATGCCGCCGTTAAATATCATGTCAAAGCTCGATAAGGTTCACTTGCTCCTCATTTGCACGCTTTTGAAATACGTAGTCTAACGTTGTTGGTAGATTGTGTATTGAATGACGATGATGCATCAAAAATCCTGTGCACATAACAACAACTAATGGCTGAATACTCAGACACACACACACACATTTGGGTTTCTTCGCAGTAAATGATGGTGGTGTTAGGAGATAGATTGAGGCGGAAAAAAGGTTATCGGAGAGATAGAGAGTTAATGATGTTATGCATTTATAAAATTACACGGACAATTACAAGTTGCAATTCAACTTCTTTGCCTCATTCCCACAGTTGAAAATTTTGCACTGATTAGATAAAGGCCAAGGTCACTTTATTTAACTCTCATCCGGAGCGATGTGAGGATCAAGTTGAGTAGATTCATTGCATTCACACAAGTGTCCATTTGCGATACTTATAAGTATATCCATGTGCTTGTATCTTGACATTTTCCCAAGGAGAAGCTTGAGTGACTTTTATGGAGGAAGAAGAACAAGCTAGTGTATTCAAGGGTAAGGGTAAGGATAAGTATATTTGAATAATTCCTTATTTTATGACTGCAATGTGAATTATTATTACAGTATCACATGACTGTGCCAATGTAAATGAGACTGGCGATGACGGCAACTGGATTAAATTGATATAAGTCTCAGTTGATACTTTGTGTGCAGTGTGCATATATTCCATGTACTAGGAGGAGAGATTCTAAATACCAATGAAAATAATTTTCAGCCTTTTCATATTTTGCTACAAACTTTCCTCATGGCAAGGTGAATATACATGATGGCAAAAGAGCTGCGGCTTTAATGGCGCACTACGGGAGTACGGCGGCCCGGTCAGAAGTCAATTGCATGCAGGAAAACTAACTAAGTAGACGAATCTGTGTGTCTCGTTGCTGAAACTGTAAATCATCTGATTACGTCATGTTCTTGAGGACTTTTAAGGGGAAAAGAATGCAGAAAGGGTTTGGATGCGAATGAGATGAGTTGGGACAACGAGAACGGAAATTTTAAAATGTTCGGAGCCATAGTGCGAGAGGCTATTAAACTCAGAAACGTTACTGCTGCATTTAATGGGAACATGAGCATAAAGTCCACCATGCTTGCATATGTATAGCACTGGAAATTAAAGGTACGACACACACATGCTCTTCTGGAGCTCATCATGGCTTGCTTCTTGTTTGGTGTAACAAGGAGTTCATTTAAGTGTGAGTTTTTTTCTTCGTCATCATCATCTCCATCCTCTTCCTCTTACAGATCTTCGGAAAGGAACCAAGGAAACTTGTGTATGCAGAATGTGTCCGATAATCCTCCTCGTTCATGTTGGCTTCCATCGAAATCGATCATCATTGTTTCTGAAAGTAGAAAAATTGCCATTAAAGGGCTAGAAAATGTAAAACCTGAGGCCTATGAAGCCTCGTCTTCTCAATACTCTCTCAAGTCACGAATTGGGAAGCTCCTCATATATCGCAATCATATCGGCCATTGGGAATGATTATGTATACACACACAGCTGATCGGTGATGGAGGTAAAAAAATGTTTGCTAAAACATGGTTGTTCACCTGTTGTGTATGTGTGTGTGTGTGTGTTTCTGTAAAAATTCCCATGACGATGGTCGGTGTAGAGGGAGATGCGTATGATGATACGTACTTGGATTGGCTTCATAATTACATTGACGCGGAGGTGAAGGAGATGCACATAGAGCCAGCTGTCAAATTCCCTGGACTCTTGTCCGACGATTCTCCGTTATGGGCTTTTAATTTGATGACCACTTGTTGGACGGAGCTATACATTTTAATAGCCACCAGTATTAGATCCTTATTGCACGACTTATGTTGGTGTGTGCGTAGCATAAAACTCATTTGCTTGTTGGCTAAAGACGCTTGAAGATGAGCCTAGTGTGAACCTGCTTTGTGCCCTTTCTGCATGAATTATTTCGAACCCTTTAAGAAGTGTCGTTCTCTATTCACCCTTCCACGCTACTATGCTTGCACACTAGATTGCAAGGCAGGCGACGGGACATTGAAGGAGCAGAGGAGATATATCTACGTATTTGTGGTGTGATGATGAGATTGTGCCACGTCAGTTAGTTGAATGTCGCCGTGGGCTTCTTGTTGCTGTTGTTATTATTACTACTACTTATTTGTCCCCTCAAGTAGAAGAGGATGATGATGATGATGATGGTGGTGTTAAAAAATGGACGGGACTTGGATGGAACTGATGTTATGCATGTGTGTGCATTCAATTGTAAACATTGGACCTGTTGTTGTTGCAAATGAAAACTGATTAACGGAGTCGTAAAAAGGTACAATTTATGCATTCTCTTCACTGTCTGACTGTCTGTGTGTACGAGTGAGAAGAGGATAGGAATTTTTACAGCAGTGCAAGTGAAGAAGAGATGCTCACTGGAGCGTTGTGTACAGTAAACTGCAAAAGGATTGTAAATGGAAGGCCGGGAGGGATCATCTCGCTTGTATTATATGAGGACGTTTTATTGGACTTGAAGCATTTATTGATTTCAACTGACTGCTATATAGGTGTTGTGTTATTAACTGAAAATTGGTAATAATAATAATAGTTATTGTCACTATAAACTCAAAAGTTGTTGGCCTGTCTGTGCGGTGTGGTCGAAGAACGTCGGATGGACGGATGAACAAGAAAGTGAATGGGCGATCAAATAGCTCATTGTCCACGTTTCTAATGTACTCATAGTCTGTCAAGCACGGAGAGGCGAAGGACGGCTCAATCTGTGGCGCATTATTATATGAATAGAAGATTGTATATTATGTGAGTGTGTGTGTGTGTGTGAGCTGATGGGAAAGAAGATTTCTCTTTCATTTTTCGCACGCACACAGGGGAACGATGATGATGATCAGGTTCATCTCATCTCATTCCTCTTCTAGATTGAGTTGAACGAGCGGAATACGAGACGCCGTTGATGAGGATTCAATTTGGATCATATCTTGACCGGGGGAGCTTCCATTCAAACACTCATACGGCGGTGCCTTTGACGCGAATTTCAACCTGCGGACACATGGTCAGTCGACCATTTAGCAATGACCCTGTCTCCTTTGTAAAACCCATCCTTACATTGTCCATTAAGTTTTACCACAGTTGCTGTTGTGCCATATGAAGAGTTCTGCACTTGAGCGTCAATGACGCAGAGAAAAGGTCGAATGCGAAATGAGCCTGTGCTTATTTTTATCTTTGTTTGTAATTTGGGGTGAAATTGAATAATGATTTTGGAACGAGTCACTGTCTTGGCTTGGATGAGGACACGTACACGCAGGAAAATCTAACTCATATAATAGTCTTTAATGAAATTATTTAATCGATTTTGCTGTTCAGTGAGTGGAAGACTTGTAGAAGCCACTACTACTACTACTACGACATGCATACATATCTAAGTCGTGAGGGAGCGTTGGGCATGATTGTGCTGTTGAGACCCTCTGGTAGTGTCTGACGGTAAGGAGGCCGTGCCAACCCACATCCAGCACGTTACAGCATGAACATGAGCAATGCTGCTCTTGATTTCTTCTTCCTCATGCCAACTGTGGCTTCTGAAATATCGAGAACTTACTATTATGTGCCTTCCTAAAGGTTCATGGGATGTCTATCAAGTGCAAGTCCACTGTATGAGCTTAGTGGACCCGAAAGAAAGCTCAGCATGATCTCTATTGCAGCATTGGTGAAAAAAAAATCAAAGAATCTCGGAAAAAAGGATTTACTTTCTCATCCATGTGAAAATGGAAAGACAATGGAAAGTGCAGGATCACCTTCCTCTCCGTGAGTGGTGTGGTAACAGCGGGTGAAATCCATGACCAAAGCTCACTTCATTGCTTTGTAATGAACACACAACGTGTAAATTTTACTAGCACACGCTCAAAGGATGAGATTCCTCAAGTGAATGATTGAGGAAATGCCATGTTTTCAAAGTCCATCCTCCCTCCCCGACTTACCAATGGATTGGTAGGACTTGTGTGCATAAATGAATGATTATATAGTGAAGTGATTTGCTCGTCGTACCGTTTTGTTTGTGCGTTGGCAATTCCAGGAAAAACAGTTGCAAATAAAAGGGACTATAGAGATTACCTTATGGGATGAGGCAGCAGTTTTAGGATTATTATCGTGGCAACCAGGTGACCAATGAACCCTACCTGCCTAAGTTGCATACGCTATACGAGAGGGAGAAAAAAGTGTTACGTGAACGATAGAAGGTGGCGATTAAAAGCAAAGAGACTTGTTCCGTACCGGATGAATGCTGTAGTTACACTTCCTCATCCTTCTATGAGTCAGTGCACTACTAGGAGATTCACGGCGCAGTATTGTTAGGATGGGAAATGTGTGTGACAATATTTTTATGACTGTCAACATATTATTGCTTCAGTGTGCCTATTTACTCTAAGCGAACAGACAGTTCTCCTTTGGCCTCCTCTGTCTGCTGCCTGTTTCTCGTGGTAAAAGTCGAGCAGGAAGTTATTCAGAATTAAATGAAGCATGTAGGTACACACACGAAGTAGGGATGATGGCTTGCAAGTCTAGCGAGACGAGAATAGCTGTGTTGAAGTCAAAAGAAGGAGGGAAACTATTATTGTTGGAGGAAGCACCCAGAGGAAGGAGAATCTGTCTACTGCTGTCCATCATGACTACGACGATGATGATGGTGAAGGAACGCTAGCTCACGACATTGTAACTATTATGACTTGTTGTTGATGGAAGCCAACTGTATTGTCTCCCTCCATATAATGTTGTACGCAGGTTTATTTATGGCTTTTATCGCTCTCGTGCGTTACTTTCGATGACCGAGCGTACACATTATCATAACTCGCCAACCGCCCCTCACAATCTGCAAACAATGTGTTCCAATTTACACACAGCGGACATGAATGTGTGAGAGAGCAAGTGATGAGTGAAAACATATAGGAGCCTTCCCGTCTTGCATGCATGGCTCACGATGAAGCTTCAATGAAGGAATATCCCAAGCGTGTGCTTTTTTTCTGTCCGTCAAAAACATGCGAATAATAAAGCAATTTTTCCCTCAAGTCCATTCACAGAAATTTCTTTGCTTCATGAAAAAAAAGAGGTAGTTGGCTTGATGAGTCTAACCGTTACGGCATCACTCACGGATCGCCCCGTTCCAGCTTTCATATAGGAAGGCCTATTAGCTTGTATTGTCTCTCGATTATCACGCTAACAATGAGTGAAATTAAGAGGACTTTCCTATGGAAGTTTGATGACATGTTGGAGTGGTGTGATTTATTAGTGACGCTATTATTACGCTTGTTTATGCCCATTATCAATGTGGATCTCTCATACGGAGATTTCAAAGCGCTTGTTTCATCTCGTGCGAACGAATTATTGATACCGGGGGCGGGAAAAAGATAGCTTTTGTCAACTCACATTGCCGTGACTTTGGAAACTCTGTATACGTACTCTGTTCCACGTCGCGAAATGTTATGCTGCGGTTTTGTACTGCACCATACACTCTTTTCCGTTATGATGTGGTGCCCCATTGTGATAATGGTGAGGCACGTCCTGTAGATGCCATGATTTTCTGCAAGAATCTTCCAAGAATGTGGCTTGCTATCAAAGGACATGAACTACACTGCTACTGCTACTGCTGGAAGCAAAAATCATAGGGTGATGGCACGGTAGTTCCTGAAGTAGCGAGACTTGTTCACACGTCCACTCACTCATCACATAGAAGTGCTGAGCTTACGAAACTGGAAGCAGTTGCTGTTGTTTTAAGAGCGATGATGAGGATGCTCCTGTGAGCGTCTGCTGCATATTACTTCCACTCGAGGACTTGATCGTGTGTGTTTAACTACACTGGAGTTAATCATTGTAATTGAGCCGGCCGGTTTACTTGACTTCACATGTTTGATTCTGATGTGTGTGGACGTAATGCTTGAGAGAGAATCTGATGAAAATTTGAATGAATGGAGGCCGGAGAAAAAAAGAGCATGCATAAATAAATAGGTGCTAACATCTTTTCCCTATTAGAATCATCAGTACGGGATTATTATTCCTATTACCATTATTATGATGATTACTTGGTCCCGCGTGCACCGTGGTGTACCTATGGAGCATGTGAACAACTTGATGGATAAAGGCATATGAGCAGACGAACATTCATGTAAACTCTTTTAAGTTACATGGATGAGTCCCGTGTTGATTCTTTAATCTTCTTGGTGGATAAGAGGCTGATGATAGGATGGTCAAGTGCTGAAGAAATTGGAGAGTGTGCATTATCATATGCACTGATATGCTGTGTAGTAATAATAATTGTGCCCGAAACCATTTTCTTTGAGTAAAATATCTAGCGGGACTGGCGGCAGCAACAGCAGCAGTATGTGTATGAATTCAATCGTTGGTCAATCGTGTCAAGTTCCACTAGCTGGCAAATAAAGTCGTGATGATGAGTTTTGTGATTTTTTATTTATTTTTTTCTGTCTCTCTCTCTCTCTTCCAGCTTGATGATGCTACCCTGCAAATCTACAAGGATGGGGATTATGGAACTTACTTGGACTTGGAAGCCTCCATCAGTGAGCAGCAAGAAGAGTTTGATGGGTTCCGTGACAAGTAAGTGGAATTTGTCTTTACTATTCATTTTAATGTCTCATCATGAGGGTCATTATCATCATTCCTAGTACTCTGGGTGGACTTGTACGTAACGTACAATGTATGTACATGTTTAATATTGCCAGGGATGAGGTGGATGCATTTCTCCACTCTTTTCCTTTCTCCTCAATAATTTCTCAGCTCTGGCTAAATGCTCCTCTTGTAACGCACAGAGTCAATGAGATGATGCTTCTGATTAAAATGATGGCCGTACGTATAGACATAATATTGCTCGTACAGATTAAAGGGTATGGATGCAAGTGTATTTTATTTGCAATGAACCCATGAGTAATTTCACCGGTACTTTACATGGGTTATGAACAAATCGTGGTAGCAATAGGGTATTCTATCGTGCATCAGATATTGACTCCGCGTGTGAAGTGTCATTAAGCTCTTGAGTGGAGTGAGGTGGTGCTCAAGGAAGACACATGCTTTTGCCTGCCTATATACCCAATCATACTCACCTGCACTTGGGCCTTCCATGCTTTTCGCAAACTTTGCTGGCCTTCATAACTGTATACCGGGATGGAATGAGTTAGTGAGTGAGCAATATAAAAATGAGTTTAGCTAAATTGCTTTTGATAAATGACTCTGTTGGTGGAAAGATGAAGGCGGCGCGGTGGGAAATCATGTCAAAATGTGGCAGTAAGACACCAAGTCTACCAAATAATAATAATGGCTCCGAGGAATCATGACTTCGGGATCATCTCTTCCCTATAAGTGATTGTACTGATACTACTGGTTCAATTACACTTGATGCCTCTGACCTTTTCTTTAATAAAAGCCAGCCATACTGTCTGGCTATATAGAGATGATCGTGAAGGACTTTGAATCCTTGCAGATTCGAGCTGGATTCTATTGGTAACCAAGCACTTTCACATGTACATATACTCGCGACTCGCACATGTCTCCACTGACCATCACTCAAATACCGTCACCTTTACAACATGAATCTCATCATCATTTCCATCAGTTTTCCCATACATTCTGGTCAGGTGTACTGTAACGGAGAAGGACACCATTGACTTGGCCATATCATAATGGCTGCTGTTATACAGCAATGGCCATTAGTCGGTAGTGTCCGATGAACCATAGTTAATCAGAGCCCATGCTTGATTTTCCGCTGGTATTTTTCGTGGATCCACCGCCTGTTCGTTGACCTTGGCTGAAGAATAAGAACAGGATCAAGCGAGTAGCACCGTCCGTTGTAGTATGTGTATGTGTGACCAATGATAATTATGGTTCTTCTACATGTGGACGCATATATAGCCAATCATTTGATCCCGTCTTAATAATATACGGCAATTTGGGAATTGTGCTTGAAGAGCTGAAATTCACATTATTATTGGGGTCCATTGTTGCTGTTGGTACTATTGGGAGGTCATTATTATATGGCCCTGCTCAATTTTGATTACAAACACATCATTTACAGATACAGATACACACACACACGCATAGGGAGGGTTTCTCTCATGCTGATGTGGCAGCAGCGATATTTTCAAGTTGGATTATAACTCATAAGATACACAGACAATATTTTTTTCAATTCTTGTTTATTACAGTAACGGTGGTGGAGTGCAGTATATGTAAGTAGAGGTCCAGCTTGAAGGAAAATAAATAGCGATTAGAATCTATATGACGACCGGGAGAAAAACTGAGAGTGAGAGAGAGAGAGAGAGGGTGGAAGCTTCAAGAGCGTTTCCTCCCTCTCGTTTGTCATTCCGAACGAGTTTTTCATGAATGCATTAATTTAACATGTTTTATATTTTGATTACATATACTCGTTTGATCAGTTGTTTGCTGGTTGGAAATTGGGTATTATAAACAGCACCACCACCCTGAAGAAGCTCTAGTATTTAAAAATAGCTTATAATATTTGTTACATGACGTATACGGATGTTATAACACGGTGAAGGGAATAATTAGTGGTATTTATTTTATAAATATGCTCCGTTTTTATTACCCTTCGCTCTCTAGTCGCTAGCCAGGAGTTACGACGGCTGGTCTAACGAACTCTAATTATACCCTGTACTCTTGTTATTAATATTAAATGAGTATTATTCATTTGAACTACATTCCTTGAGCTTATTCGGACTCTGTTGCAGTCAGAAAAGGTACAAGTATTTTTAGGGTTTTCTCAGCGTACTCGGACATGGTAAATGTACTTAGATGTTCATGGTTGAGCTTACATTATTGACGAGGATAGGACCACTTTGTATGTTCAATCACCATTCTATTAAGACCATGGACTCCTTCGAAGGAAATCTGATACAGGGAGTCGTATATACTAATAATAGCGTTGGATTCATGATAACTCGCTCTTGTATGCTTTATTTTATTAGAATCGGATATAATCTACTCCAGTAGAGGAATTATTACTACGCAGCTGAGCAAAGAGGTTCATTTTGAAGGAAAAAACACTTCTCTTGTCCTCACAATGAGTGTGAGAAGTTTGGTGAATGAGTTGAACACGTACGACTACTGATTGTGCTAGTTGCTGCATACGGTAATATTACCTTGTTGGATA
>JAQIWI010001223.1:0-18065 GCA_034698825.1 Deuterosminthurus bicinctus | reverse complement strand
ACTTAGGTCACGGTAAGCTACCAAAAATAACAATATGACATGTTTTTGTACCTCTGAATATTTTTCAGGTTGATCAACAAAATACAGTCTCTATTAATAATGAAACAAGTCAAACAAACTTTATCATTAAAATGAAATTTGACACGTGGGACGTTCTTTCATTACTCGAAGGCTACAAGTGGCGTTGACTCGACATTTTAAAATCACTTCTGTACACGCGAAACAATATTCCCGGGGTAATTGTTTCATTTTCCTGAATTAAGTATAAAAAAAAATGCCAATCACAGTTTATTTGCTGAATTTTTGTAGCGCAATAACCAACCATAACCAATCTTTGAAAATGTCTCATCATAGATTTGGACCAAAGCAGGACGAGTACAAGTTTTTCTCGAGCGCCTTCAAGATTATTGACGACTATTACCACGGTTCCATGTTTCATAAACAATGCCTTCCAGTTTACGAACGATTGGCCTCAAATGCTGTAGACGGTGTTATTGTAAACTGGAAACAAATTCCATTGAGGGATATTAATCAAACAGGGTTTGCAGGCTACCAGCAAGCATTAGAGACGATATTTCTCATTTTGACCAAAGTTTACTCAAACGGAGGTGGCTGCTTTTTCAGTAGTATAAGGCAGTTGATGGAGCATGCTCATGCAGTTCTTAAGAGACGGATCAGTGAAGTTGGCAGAGGCGGGCTGCTGGCAGATCCAAAGGTGACAGGAAATCATTTGAACGTGATCGAGTTGTGGACTCGGTGCCTAAAGAAGTTTATGCAAGATATTCCTACCGTCGTCAATGAATCATACAAACCACCAAACTGCACCTACTATCGACTGGAGCAGGGTTTGACGAACTGTAAAAGATGTTGTACGGATATCATCATTCCTTGCATTTTGTTATGGTTTATGTTTGCATGTTTACTTACCTACAAAGAATCAAAATTAATGAGTCCGGAAAGTAGTTAGATTTGAAAATAAAACTCGAAAGTACTGCAAAAAGAATAAACTTAGGTAATTACAATTAATTCTTGAAAACTGAGTTTGCAGATGAACTGTGGGACCTGAAAAACGTGAACATGCCTTAAATGCTATGAGGAATATCTGGTGACATGGAACCCTTTCCTTGTTTATAGGCCTACAATGAAATCCACATCCGAGAATGTTCCTTCTCTCAAAAGATCCAATTGACACTCCACAACTGACTTTCTATATGTTCTCTCATCCACTTCGGAAAACAATGGCTGTGGCCTCAGCAGAGGGTTTAGTTCGGGCAAGCTTATCAAGTGGGAGATGAACTTAACACGGCGACCGACATGAAGTGAAGGTCTCTTTTCAAGTCTTTTCACAATGAAACTGACTGCTTGGAGCTCAGCCTTTCATTTTGCTACTGCTGCTATGCGGAAGGCTTGCATATTTTTTAGATTTTTATTCTAACTCACCATGCCAGCTTGTCTGTAAGATAGCCTGGAGGGACGATGTTTTGACTGGAATAATGCTTACAGTTGTCCAGGAATCTCTTCAGCATTCTTACAGCTGACTAGTAGTCTTCTACACCATGGTTAAAGTTTGTCCAGAAGTAATCTCCAGCATGCACCTAAAGGTGTCCAGAAATCTTCTGTGTTGTCCAACTGCACTTAAAGGTCTTCATATGCAATTTCTTACAACTAAAGTCCGCGGGTGCAAACACAGAATTTGGACCTGTGTACTCTCGCAAAAGAAGACCATTTGAATAAGTAACTAAATTTGAATATTGTGAACCGATTGAATTGAAAATTGGTTTATTTGGCAGTAGCAGTGAGATCGTTTTTGAGTTTGTCTCCAAGTTTTCATACTAATTGCTGAAAAATTGTAATTATTTTGTAATTCGAATTAAAGATAGTATAAAGAAAGGGCCCTTGGACCTTAAGAAGCGAAATAAGATTTTTGAAGAATCAATAATATGGAAACAATAATGGACATTCCAGCACTTCTGTAACGGAATTGATTTACAAATGCACGGTCATCACAGCAGAGTGGCGGTTTTGACTACACGGTTCTTTGAATTTGAGTAAGTAATCATTAATCATAAAGTTGAGGTTATATTTTTCATTTCTTGTGTGTTCGCACGATTACAAACCAAAACAACAAGTGAAGAATCATGCTGAGTTCTAATCTGCTGTTTTTCAACGCCACTTAAATACTTTTCTGAAGAAGGCACAACTTTGTCAGACAGTTACGCTCATGGTCCGTTTCAATGGCAATTGCATAACTGGATGCGATACAGTTTCAAATTATTTTGAGAATAGTGACTGCTCAAAACGAAATCATTATCCCCTACAAAACTTTACGCCACCGAACAGGCAGAATACTGTACCAATTTTATACGGCTGCAAAACAAGAGCGCTTTTTCAGTCAGTCCAACTAACTGAAGTATGACGGAGTAAAAAGCCAAAGGCGGCCAATGTTAAATCGTTTGGCCGCGGTTTGAGAAGTTGACAATGCTAACCGTCCACGGAAGTACAAACTAGGTTAAAATTTTTGCAGATTGATCGGACGTTAAAAGGTAATCTCGTAAATTTCAAACAATTTAAATATTTTTATTTCAGTGTGGCTCTCCATTTCTTGCTACTGACTGACTATACTGGTGGTGACGAGTCGTTAAAGTTCAGCAGAAATCTGTGCAGTGAGCAGTGACATCATAAATATGAATAGTGATCTTTTCCAACAATGAAGAGACACCAGACAAGAAACCTACTCTTAAAAATCTGTATAAATTGGCTGGCAACTACAAGCGCAGGTAATCGTGTTTAAAATGTAAGCACAAGGGCAATTACTTGATTTACATAAAAGTCAACAAATTCAGGCGTCGTTTCTCGACTCATTATTCGGAACCCGCCCTCTACAATTCCCAAAGTCCTCACTGACTTTATTCTTTGCTGCAACTCTCCTGTAAATTCTGCCAATGTGAGATTGTGACCGCAATCTTAGCTGTTGTTCATCGCTTCGGTTATCATGTAACAAGCCCCAGCAAAGAATATAAACGATGGTTAAGTTCAAAGCAAGCAATGCCATGAGCATTGAGACCAAATCCGTGATTCCAGAGCGTATGACGTAGAAGCTTCCGAGTACAGAACAAGAAAATGCAACAATCTTTCCCAGATAAAAGCAATTACTGGCAAAGTTGTTGAAGAGAATAAACTTGATTTCCAGTGTTCGTATTTCTTGCCAAATGTAACGTAGACTTTTTGTGGTTTTGATTCCGTTGGTGCCTATAAATCTAAGAGTTTTTAAAAGTTATTAAAGCACGCATGTCGTGAGTTGATTCAATTATTAGATATTTACCTTTCGAACTGTCCAAGTTCCAGGGTGTACATCGACAGCACAGCACAGAGTGTAAAGAAACCCAACTGACCGGTCGTTCAAATGAAAGTAAAAGTTGTTATGTCGTAAAGAACGGTGGCAGTTCGCAACGCAGGAATTTTCCTAGCTTCCGCGCTAAGAAGTGTATTAAGAGTGAGGACTTTCTCCGGCTCACAAACTATTGCACACAAGTACTATGCTAAGAAACTAGCTAAAGGAATTATCAGAGGAACATAAATTGTCAGCATGTCATAAATGGAAAAAGTAGGCATGCACTGAACCAATTCTTCGGAAAATGCTCGTACGCATGACGCTGCACGAGCATCAATTCGAATTAACTGCTCCATTTTTCTCTTGATATTTTTTTTCACCATTGGCATCTTCTACGACTTGCAAATCACATGCCTCATTGGCAGATCCTCCAACTTTCCACAAGGGACTACGCAAAATGATAACGTCAGCTTGGTGTTTCTCAAATTCAAAGCTAGTCAAAAGAGTCACAACAAATACGCAAAGGAATATTATTACCACGACACCATTTTGAATATATTTTGAGCTTCGTTCCAAGGAGAGGTTGAAAATGGAAACTAAGCGTTACGTAATCTTGGTCACTGCTATTAAACAATGGATTTGCAGCACTAGTTGAGGCCCGTACTTCGGCTCCAATTTTCCGCATGGAACGCTTACTTTGAAAGGAGTCATACCCAAGACTGATGCCACAGCTTGAAAATGGTAAAAGAAGGTTGAACGACCTTGTAAGACAGCATAGTTGATTAGATGAATACGAAATTTTTTTGGAAGTTCCCTCATGGAAAAAGCTGAACGAGCGGTAAGTTTTCTAGCTTAAGCTTTACTGGATTTCAGTAGAACTTTCCTTCTTAGAGCTGGTTTCTGCTAATGCTACTCTGATTCTGCACCAAAGAGAAAGTTGCGTGTGTATACAACGAGAGCAAAGTTTATAGTGAGGTTGCTTTTACATCATGAATTTATGATGAAAACTTACGCACTAAAGCCAAAGTATACCCGGAAAAGTCTGATGCGCTGTGTTCGTCGCTTTCCTTGCTAGGAAGGAAACTTTTAAAACAATAATGTTGAACTTCCTGCTCATTTACTGGCACTTAAGAGGAATGATTGACGGTTGAAGGCAGTGTGAATGTTAGTCACTCGAGGAAGTCTAATCTTGGTTAAAAGTTTTGCAATATTAATGGTCGTTAAAGGCAACTTTATATGAGTGAATAGCGAGCAATTTAAGTGCTTAGGGAGCGTTCAGATATTACGTCAACAAAAGGGTCGGTGGGTCAGGTCCCAAATTGATGACGAATGATGACGTAGTAGATGGGTCACTGTTTGGAATGATGACGTAATATTCCAAAGTAGCAAAATATGTGGAGGCTAGACATCCTTGACTATCCTTGCTACCTTGATATTACGTAATCATATGGTGGGTCAGTCAGCAAATGATTACTTGTGATGATATAGTGGATGGGTCACCAAGAATTTCACGAAATTTTGATGACGTAATATCTGAACGCTCCCTTATTGGATTTAAGCACAATTTTCTGTTTCCTATTCCTATAATTATTAAGATTGAACATGATGATATATTGTTTGTACGTAGACCTATATGGTTATGGCAGTATTATGGCGAAGAATATGAGAATGTTTAAGTTTAGGAATGACGTCGCAAAGATTTCACGCAAATGCAGCGATCCAACTTCTTGAAATTCTCATCGTAATGATACATGAGTCAAATTATTGTTGTTTCATTGTTTTGCTCAGTGTATGCAACCGGTTCTAGAACCTTTCCAAGAAACCGGTTAAAACCCAACAAAATCATACATGATGCTAACCTTAACCGGTATTTAAGTCGTCTGAGCAACCGGTTAAATATTCGGACATCGTCGAGCGTGGAAGCCACGGCGATGGGGAATGACTTTTTGGAAGTGTGAGATTGTGTGAGGAGATAAAGATGAAAGGGAAGTAGGAGGGTAGGTATTGCGGTCATCCGCATTTCCTGTCAAGCTCGAACATAAATCATCACAAAGCACATGCCGAAGTGAACGAGGCAATAGGATTACGTCATCCTGGTCCCCCTATCTTTTTGCTAATTTTTGTTGACCAACTTTCGGCTTTTAGCAACGGCTTTCGCATTGAGCTTTATGAGAGACGTGGAAATCACGCAATTTTTTTGCACAGCTGCAGGTCACACGAGTTGGTAGATTGAAATGAAAGTTCCACGAGTATAAAGAGCTTGACCTGAATTAGTCGCTTTGGCTACTTTCAACTCCGGATGTCAACTGAGTGACTGCCAATAAATTGAAAACCGACAGTGGATAAAAATAACTGAATAAAAACTCACTGGGCCGAGGATGAGTCATCGTATTGCGTCGTAGATTTCAGCCTGTGCCTCTGTGATGACTCATGCTCGAAGTTGATGAGGAGGACTGGGAAGTGAGGTGACGTAAAAGGGGAGCGGCGAGGGGGCAGCTGGAACACACACTATGCAAGTATACCGTGAACTACAGAAAACAGGTTTTAAACTGGAAGCCTTATACGAAGGGCACTGGCCGCATGGGTTAGACGCGTAGATTTTCAGAACTGTAGATAAAATAACACACTTTTAATGCAATAATTTCCTTGATACAGAAAGTAAGTCAACTCATGTCACTTTTTTCATAGGCTCAACTGGAAGAGATTTACAAGATTTTCAGTGGGCTGCAATAAGATTATAATCCGATTACAATAAAGACACGAGCTCTGGCAGTCAATGGTTAATATGTTTATGATGATGAGATCCCTGACACGAATTCACCGATCCTCAACAAGTGAAATCATCTCTCAATGTTAATTAGCAATGGTTGGTTCAACATTTGTGTGTACATGATTTTGATGGCAATAAAAGATCCTTCTGCAAAATTGGCTGCATTTCATTTATAACTATTGTTATTATTATTGGCCGCATGTGTCCTGGCAAATTTTTAAGCCTCAAATTTGTGAAACCTGTTTTTTATTTTGGTGTTTCGGTGTGTGATTCCTGCTTAATTGTTGGCTTAAGTTTTGAATTCATCAAACATTTTAAACAAAAAGTTTTCTGAATCTCATGTTGGTCACGAACATACCTGCCACAAGTTTCACATGCTGTGTAATATTTTGTGTCTCTACCATTGACACAGCCGACGCACTTTCCACTTCGATTGTTTGGATCTCGAGCGACTGAAAAATAATTAAAGGACATCAAACGGAAACTTACCGGAAATAACGTTTACTTGTCAGCCTTTCAACTCTACGATGTAATTTGGGCAATTTCTTGTCTTTTTAAAATGACCAGAACACTTATTTTCTGCACTCATGACAAAAAGGTTTACATGTGTCCCCACAAACAACGCATTCTCCACGAGGGTTCTTGATTGCAGCCTTCGTACCGACCAATTGGCCACCTAGAGTACGTCTTGATCGAATAATATCCGCTTTAAAATCTTGAATTTGGTTTTCAAGACACTCCATCTTTGTTTCAAAAGCTGAAAATGGTCTAGGTCTGCCTACCGTCTTCGCAGATTTTGGGCGTTTTGCGGCACATGTTCGGCATATTGAGCTTGCCCGAAGCATATTGTCCAACGACAGTTACTCGAAATTTGACACTTGCCCGAAAATTTTGTGCCCGACGGCAGTTAACCTAATATTCCATCACTGATTCAACTAATAAGACGCGCAAACAAAATTGTGAGGAAATTCAATATTGAAGTTCCTTATTATTAGGGTATTCGGTAAGATTTCAGGTCTCATAATGGACAAGCCAGGTTTTTTTGTCTCCAGGACAATCACCTCCGCAAAGTCCCAGTACTGTAAAACTTCCTTTTTGCGGAATATCGAAAGACGTGCGAGCATGAAGCTAGGGGTACACCGTACAAGATCAAGCGCTAGATGCTAAAAGCTCATAGGCTGAGAAAGCCGTAGTATATGCATAAAATGTGGCTTTCTCAGCCTACTTTTGGGCACAGGAAAGTCAATTCCTGCGTATAAAGCGCTAAGAAGTATTTTCCATCGAAAAACATGCAAAAACTTGATAAAGCTAGTCGCGTTATATTTCTCTTGAAACAATTCGACTTTCGGTACCAACATAAGAAAAATATGCCTACTAAGGCATAACCTTTACAGTTCCTACATGAACTTTACCTTATGACTTTTACATTCCCGATAAATCGAATGGGTTACCTAGTAAAGGTGGTTATGCCAGTAAATAAAAGACTAATTCACATGGAATCTGAGAAAGAACTAGAGCAAATTGTTCATCGTGTTCTTTCGGTAACGGCCCATCATCCTTGTAGGAGCGATCCTGATCCCGGATATGTGAAAGAAATTAAAACCATCATTCTTCAAAGAGCGAATTGATTTAAAAAAAATAATTTCGTGCTATTGTGGCCTTATTTGTGTACTAGCATCTGTATTTTATTACCGCACCGACCACTGTGATCATTTCATAAATTATGTCACAGTTACTCTTCTCTCAGAGATCATAATTTCATTCGAGATCTCTTCGTGATCCTCATACATAGCGCATCGTACTAACTCATTCGCCAAGCGAGTTACAAAGTCAACGCCGGAGGTGTTGCAATACGAAGTAGCAGAGAGTTTTAATATCAAGTCAAAAATACCAGGCGGGATGTGGCATTGAGGCAATGACATGCTGTGCAACTCACAGAACTCTCGAATCACAGAGCTCCCAAGATACTACAACGTCTAACACTGTAGACAAATAAGAAATGCTCAACCTAGTACGGTTTCATTAGTGCATAGGCCAAATGTACGCGTGGCGTCAAAGTTGAACACCGGAGAGTTAATGTTGACAAGGAAAGTACTGGTGACAAACCAGGCGCAGGCCACCACGTCAATACAAATAAGTACCGAATACATGCATTTTAGTTGGAAATATTTGAACTTTGGAATGCTTGTAATGACCGATCGCATTCCTTGTTGTCTTTGAGGTGTCGACCCTTACTGAGATAATTAAGTCTTTCATGAGGGCAAGTGACAACGAAGAAGCACTGAATTTCGCTTTTATTCTACAATTACAATCGGAGCAATTCAAGGAGTATGAGCATTGCAGTTTTAATTATCGCAGTGAATTGCAGTCCATCAAGTGCGTATTTTCAGTTTGAAATCCCAATGAATATTTTATTACTCTACCGCTTATTAGAATGGGCAAGAAATGAGTACACCTAGTTTCCTGCAAGTGCCTCAGCCTTGTCTCTAGTTTTTCATAACAAGAAAAAGCCAATGGCTCGTCATCATACCATTATTTGTAAGGAAAAAAAATGTGGCCATGTCAATTTTTGAATTTGATTTAAGCATACAAATATATACAGAGGTCAAAGGTCAGGTAACAACCAGTCTCTGTAAGAAGACCTAGTGAGAAAAGCTTCAAGGTTACAAACTTTCTGTCACACTCAAAGAAGGGCATTAATTGCACTTTGATAAAGAATGTCTTTCAATGGAGACAACATCTTCAGTGCTATGAGTCATCGTGCAACGAGGGGGTAAAGTTTCCTAAAATTTCTTGTATACCTTAATGTGTGGCTAACAAATACGAGTTTATGCAAAATGAGAGTCACCTAGTCTATAAAAACATGAAAAAAACCAACCACTATTTCACCATGTACTACAGGACCAAGTCACGCATTGCATCAGTACCGTAGAAGTACCGACAGAGAGTTTACTGTAAACGATATGAAGCTACTTAAGATTTAATGCAGAAACTGCTGTTTGACTTACAATCGGAATCCATTTGAAAGATATTTAAACTTAAATTCCAATTATTCGGCGCCAAACCGATTGGAGTTGAAATTCAGATTCACAAATTCTCCTTTCATGAACTGCGATTAAAATTCAAATGACCTAAGTTTTCCGATTATTTTTGTATTCTAATTGCATTTCCGATTCGGATTGACAGCCCTGATTTTAATTACTTGGAATACTCACGAAGCAACCACAGTTCATGCGTTGAATCAATAGCTATTAAATGATCTGTGGGGTTATTGATGCATCGTATATTAAGTCACCTAAAGCGGCGTTAAAGTCTTAAAAATTGTATTAATCTGCAGTTCAATTTGAATTTGCCACTGAACCGAATGGTAGGGCAATGATTAAGGCGACCCACTTTATGCTTTTTTTTCGAAGTCAATTATGCTTTTTAAAAATTTGATTATGCTTTTTATGCTTTTCAAAATTTTGATTATGCTTTTGCAAAATCCTCAAATTTGGAGCCTTTTCGGTAAAATAAATCGGTCTAAAATTTCAAATTTTCGAAAATTTTCGTAAAATATTCTGCGAAGAAAGGAGAAAACATAATTAAAGCCTTAAAATCTAGTGACCAAATTCTCAAAGAACATCTAAATGCATCAATATTCGGTTTTTTAAGAAGCTCATAACCCCAAATTTTAGTTAGATGCATGCAGCCTCGTGGATTTGGATCCACGAGGCTGAATTTGTTTAAAAAAAATTCAGGAAAAAATGACGTTTTCGGCAGTTTTTTTGTATTCTGCTGAAATATGCTATTTTTTCTTTCTGTATGCTCAAATTATGCTTTCCTCGGTTTATTATGCGTTTTATGCGATTTATGCTTTTTTCAGACGCTGAAAATTTGGATTCTGGGGTTTTGAGGTGCGGGGAATCGATTAAGGGTAGGGTCCCAAGGCCGGAAATGCATTATGCTCCATTATGCTTATTATGCTCCTGGGTCGCCTTACCAATGATGTTCATGGAATTAAAATGAGTGAAAACACAAGTTCACCATGTTTTGTGTTTATTGAGATCCGTCGAATGGCGTTGTAGTCCATCAAGGACTCCTATATTATAAATTTTAGCCTCATTTCATAGATTTTTGCTGTCATTTATCCCAAAATATCAATGAGTAAATCCTTGGAGAACTTAAACACGCCAACCCTCACCATCTCCGATTCACTTAAAACGTCGAAAATCTCAAAAAGCACACTAAGAAATTGTAGTCTAACCGCCTGTTTATCGGCCAAGTTGGCTGGCAGCCATGGTGGATATTTAATTAAAATCAAATGAACGTCAAACTCATATGCTTAAAACAGTCCATTTAACTTTTGTCAAACTTTCTCTTTCGAACCCTCAGATCTGTATTCTAATGACGTCACACTATGTCAGTAATTTCAGTGGGCTTATTTTCGAAGCAGTTATTAATACAATAAGACGTGTCGTGTCATACATGAACTATTGCGTTGTATTAGCTAGTGAAATTGCAAAGTTTTCTTGTGAGCATACGACGCAAATTCACACCAAAACAAGAGTGGACGCTCGTTAAATATGGAAAATTGCAGGGCAAATTCAGGAAAACAATGCAGAGTATCAAAACTCCTTGTCCTCGAGTTCATAATGCGCTTGATCCAAGCCAGAACTGAAGAACCCGGCATGCGGAAGTAGTGATTACGGTTGTCACAAACGACGTAGTTTTTCACAAAAAAAGCCAGGACGCTCGTTAGATATGGGAAATTGCGGGGAACAGTCAGGAAAACACTGTGGCTTTACTTGTACCGACCTTCATAATTAGCGAGATAATAGCCAGAGCTGTAGAACCCGGAACGCGGAAGTAGCGGCTAGCATACGGCGCAGTTTTTCACGAAAAAAAGATTGGCCGCTCGTTAAATATAAGAAATTGCGGAGCAAATTCAGGAAACCACTGCGGAGTATAAAAAAATTGTTTTTAAAACAAACCAATTAACACACTCGTCTTTGCTTCCGCAATCGTATTCTTGCACAGTCTTCTAAAAACTCTAGCACGGCAAGTCACCAGTTCGTAGCAATTTCTCTACCCTGACACATGATGCTAAATAAAGCAGAGCGTTACCAAACTCTCAAGTCTTATAGAATTTTGAGTATTGTTGGGCTCCATCCGATTGAGGTTGATCTGGTCACTTGGAAACTGACGGCACCTTTCAAAAGGAAGCGATGGATTTGTTTTCTGTTTCTTGGCATTTTCGTCTTTCATGCACTCTATATGAATATGAGCTTGGCGTACGAATTTCTTTTCGACCCAAATGTCCAGCTCCATCAACTGGTAATTCATGCCGTGTTGGCCATGGGGTCCATCATGTGCAGCTTCTTCTACGCTGTGGTCTATATTTCTGATTCCGAATTGTTCGCTTTGTACGTCAACGTGACGCTACTGGGAAATGTCGGAGGTACTACAGGTTTCGCGTTGTCCCATTCCAATGACTAAACACAATATCAATGGAGTTTCTTCAACTTTAATTTTTTTGCATTTCTGGCTGTACCGGCTTACACCAATACATAAATTGATTTTACTTGTAGGTCCACTTGAAGAGGACGACCGTATGAAAAAGCACTGGAAAAAAAGGGTATGGGAGTACTCGATGCAAGATTTGATTGCTGTCAGCTTGCCATATACGGTCAACATGGTTGTTCTGTTGATAATAATCGCATGTGTCTACGACCCGTCAATGAAGTTTCTTGTGTATACGGCTCTACCTTCCTGCCTTAGACATTGGACTACATTCGGACTGCTTCTATTTGTGGAAGCTCGCTCCTTGCTGGTTATGGGTACCATTGTCAGCCCAATCTTGCAACTGCAGGTCATCTCCTTTGACCTAGTCAGCCACAAGCTGTACCTGCTCGTGCGAAGAATTCAAAAGTAAGTTGATTTAACTTGAAATGGTGCCCATGGAAAATTTCGTACTTTGATAGAAAAATGTTAACGTGATTTGTTAAAGTGGAAACGAAGAAGGAAGAAATACCTACAGGCTCCTTCGTAGCCTCCAGCTCTACATCTCCATTCTGAACATGATGAATGGGTACCTGATTTTCAGCTTAAAACTGGTCTGCATCTCCATAGGCATCATAATTGGCTTTTCGGCCGTGGCACATTTCCGAGAACATCCCATATTTGGGATTTTGTACTACTTTATCTTCTTAAATGTCACAATTTCGTACTGTCTCACATATGGGAAAACGTTCAAGATTCCTCGGCTGTTCGACCAAGCAGCTGCATCAGCTCTACTCCACATGCATGGCCAACGACGGGGCGCTTTCAGGAGACAGATCTTGTCCATACCTCGGACTGGCATCAAAGTTGGAAGTTTCCACACATTTGAACAGGCGTCTACACCGATTTTCATTGACTTTGTCTTGAAAAATGTTGTCAACTTGCTGGTCACCTATGGTTAGGGCATTTACAGGTCAGTGGTTTTTAGAGAGCAAAAAAATCGGAGAAATGGCGTCGCTGATGGACTGTTTATTTACATTCAAATCTCCTGTTTAATTTCGGAATTATATAATTTCATTTTTAGAGCTGAGCCGTATGGAAAATTACGCCTCTGTCGTCAGTCCGCAAAGGATTGAATGCCAATGCTTAGCTTTGACACTACATGCATGTGAATGTGATTACTAATTACCAAACAAGTTAAAAGTTATGAAAAAATAACGCGGCTAAGCTGTTCCTGTTGCTTATGTTAGGAAAGAATTCTGGTAGTTAATGTGCTGTTTCTTAATGCCGCAAGACTTGAAATAGTAGAAAAAAAAGTAGCTTGAAAACCACCGATATTTCCTTCATCATTATTGCGTTGCCTGTTTGTACGTCATGGCTTTGTCAATCGCCTCAATCCACGAGGATACGAGATTTTATGCTGGCTGCAAAGTTGCGCTGAAAGAAAATTTTGTGCATCATGATTGTGTAAAAAGCTACACAGCATCATTTAGGGGAATATTCCCGGAATTATTTCCGACAAAATTTCCAGCGGCATTATTACTGGTAACAAAAGCATCAAGGATTAACGCTGTTATAGAGACGGAGGGGAAAAGACCTAGGGGAAGAGTGCTGTGATTACAAATGGGACACACAATGCCTGGCACGGCTGGAGCTGTGAGGCGAGTATTATGTTATTCGCCTCGCTCAAGTGTTTTGTGATTTATGGTAGTGGACATGATGAACTCGCATTAGGCCGCTGCTGTTCTTGTACAAGGAATAATATAGCAATTTATGTATAGGGTCGCATGACATGATCTAAAGGGCTCAGTAGAGTGATTTAGAGTTGTTGTCATGAAAATATAGTTCCGTTCTGGGAAGGAAATGGCGAAAATCCCAAGTGGGCCATTACTTTTGTCACGGGAATTCTTGACTTGTCAACCCCCCACTGACGGGCATGGAGTGGGGCGATTCCCTCGAAACTTACGCCATGTGAACAAGAGGCCATGGTCTAGTTTTTGTGCAAGTTTGGTGTACGTAGCTACCAATGGATAGAAAATATAGCCAGTTAATTGATTTCGACCTACGTGGGCTCTTACTTCCATGTAGGTACTGTAAGATCAATTTAAAAAATTCTGACACAGTGGATTTTACCGTCAGAGCAACTTTCCTGCCAAATTGTGATCTCTAGGGCTGGTGGGATTACTCTTGAATTGAGAAGTGAGATGTGAATATTTTCGGGTGTAGTAAAAAATTGTAGCTATTGCATATCATTGAATATTGCAAAAACGTTAGAATGTGACAGAAAACTAGAGCCCGTCAAGATTTCACTTGGCAATTGAATTGAAATTTTTGTAGGTGTACTGTGTAGCGAAATCCAGCCTGTTTTCAATAGAGAGGCAAGACAATGAAATCCATCAAGGGTTAGATCAAATTGGCTTGGTGAAGGCGTGGTTGCATTTCCTGCCGATTCATGTAAGATCAACAGTAAGCTGTGTGAGCATATCTGCGAATTCCACAACTGATGCGGAACTAAAAGAGACAGTCTCACTTCGACGACAATCGCTGCCTTCGGGACCATGCTCCCACAAGGTAATTGCATTGTTATTTTTAAATTGTTGTTGAAATGGACTGAACATTTTATTACGGCTGTGCTATTGTCATATTTCAAGTTAATAAAAACAAGTCAAATGGTCGAGTTAACAGGTACATGGAATCCTGAATTTTATTTTTCACATTTCTCTTGAGTGCCTTCAGAAACGGTGTTCAAAGACCAAACGATCAAATAAACTGCAGTCCTTAAAATTAAATTCGATCCTCGAAATATTGCTCTTCCCTTCAAGTAATTTCTGCTGCCGTTGGTAAAAGCAAAAAGAAAATACTTAAATTTAATATGTGTAGCTACAAATGTGGCTACAGAACACATTTAATTTATCACATAAGGACGCAGACTGGAGAGCGACCGTTTAAGTGTCAAGTTAGCGATTGTGGAATGGCGTTCACACAGGAATCAATTTCCAAAAGAAACATGAAGCGCAAACGTAGCGATGAGCGCCCGTTTGAATGTGATTCCCCGGGCTGTCTTCACACCTGGAAAACTGCTTCGAATTTAAAAAGCCACAATAATAGTACGCACAGTGATGAACGGCCATTGGCTTGCTCCCATTCTGGATGTATGTAGTTTTTGGGCTAAAACCAAGAAATTTCTCACGAGACACACAGCAAATGTTCACAATGAAACTAAAAAATTAAAGTGTTGTATGTGCAAGTGCAGCACAAACAATGTGAGTAGCTTATTACGCCACATGACGGTCCACGAGAAAAAGAATTAAAGCATCCCGTGCTCTATAGAAGGTTGTAAGTTTAGAGGAAATGAAGGCAGGTACTTGAAGGAACACTTGCGGCGTCACAAGACCCTTTTACAGTATCCGATATTCGGGTGGGGACAATATGCTACCACAAAGGCAGCCTTAAAGAACCATATAAAACTTCACAAACCTTCGAAAAGGACCTTCCAGTATCCATTTTGTCTCCAGCGCTACTTAACGTTGAGTTACCAGCAGAGTCATTGTTATGTTCACAAACGAAAAGCCATTTCAGTGAGGGCATTGTGAGTATGAGGCTGCTAGACAAGGTCATGTTACAGTCCACAATTCCAGACTACATGCAAACATCCCATTCCCTTTCGTTGTCCATCTTCTGCATGATCACGCTACGCCAGAGTCGATAGAATGAAACGATGGGGGATTTACGGCGTCAGAGCCCTGCACATTTCTTCTGATGAACCTTCAATTCTGTGGAGTTGGTGGTTGGTGTATACTCCATTGCATCTGAAGGATACTGCGTGGCTCTTATTCCAGTGCTCTTGTAATTGGGCTGAAAAATTATAAATATTTTAATCTTTGGCGTAAAAATCAAACTGAAATCATCTGGAGGTGTGTAAAGTGCTTACTTTTTGTAGAAAAAGCTTCCTCACAACATCTCTCACCGCAAGGACGCAAGGATATGACAAAACTAAGTTATCTTTGACCTAGTGATTGCCTAAAGCACGTGAAATTTTTAAAATAGAGTCAAATGACTAAACATTTTAAATGACACACTTTGAAAGTAACTGCTCATATATCCGACCAAATGGGTTCAAACATTTCGGATGAGACTTCTAATCGGCATTAAGATATGGCTTTTGTCATGAGAGCCAGGGTCACATAACCCTATAGCTTTTTTCCCATTTTACCAACTTTAGAAACTTTACGTGCCCTATACACTTATACCCCTGTACATGCGTGCACAAGATGTCCACCCATGTTGCCATTGTTTTGGTTATCCTTTCGGATAGATTCCTTATCTTGATTTGACCCTAAGTCCCGTTGAACTGCACTGGGCTTTGCACAGCTGTTTTTTGTTGGAATTTCTATGTAGGGTTGACATGCGCAATGCGAAGCTTGTAAGCATCCTGTGAAAAATAGGGAAAAGTATGTTTCTGACTTGTGCAGCAGCTTTCTGACAAAAGTATTTTCGGAGATTGAGTACATGCCTCTGACTTAGACCCTTCAGCTCAAAAGAAACTGAATGGTAAGAGAATGTCACTGGGAAGCTTATGAATGAGGTTCACATATGACACACAATTAGCTCAAAGTCCTGAAGAAAAAGTTATGTTTCAGGCCGGATTATTTTAATTTTAGAATTGTAACCCAATCGCATAATACAAAGGCGTAATTCAACTGACTGAGACGTAATCCTTGCTGATAACAAAAGGCGCCTTTCCTGAATAATATGTACAGTATCCATTCAAAACTATTAGCACCATGAACACTAACATGTACTTCCATTTCTACCGACTGCATACTTAGCGCTAGAGAGCTGAAACTTTCAGTAAAGCTCAACCACTTGCCCTAGTTTGTATACCTAAAGTTTTGGGTGAATCGCCCCACCCAGTCCCCTTCAATGAGGGGAAGTCCCAAAATCCCATGCCATAAAAGTATTAGCACCTTTTGGTTTTTTGTGATTTCTGGTGCCAAAACAAAGTTTTTTTCGAACTAAAACTGTTCTAAACTGTCCTACTGACGTTTTTAGAACAGTTTATGTACTCAAAGTTGAGCTTGACTCACCACTGACGAGGATATTAAACTTTCAATGTAAGCTTTATTAACAAGAGAACTTACGACTTTCTCTCCAAAAGCCTGTGTCACGTGGTGACCTGTTGGAATTTTTTTACTTTTGAAGTGAATTTATATGCTTTAGAATACGGAGAATCCAGTAAGCTATGTGTCGTTAGTGAGAAGTTGAAACCATTGATTGAAGCTAAGGACAAAGTTTTCAACGAGAATGAATCAGACGCGGCCAAACGCTATACTTAACATGGCATGTACATACGCAATATGAGACCCTTCTAATGGCAGTGTCCTCAGCTTAAATGATCCCGACTTTTCATTGATTAAATGTTAATAATAATATAATAATAAAAAAATCTTAAACTTCGCTGGCCAGGAAAATGATTACGTGGGGATTTGTTCATCAATTCTTCCGAACTTCACATACGCTCAATTAACTCACAGGCATGACCAACCGAGCCGGCTGTGTCAAAGGCATAAATTAGTGCAGTTTTCACAGAAATCCCTTCCAATAATACAGCTATCAATAATTTATTGGAATATTCAGTGTCATTTTGGACTGTAAAAAGTTTGGCCATGTTAATCTTCCTACACAGATAATTAAACTTCTCAAGCGCTTTGATTTCACTCGAGTTTTTCCACGGTTGAGACAAGTTGTCATTGGGCGTGGCACCTGAGGCCGTAAAAAACGACTAACAATTTACAATTCAACAATTTGTCAAGACTGAGATAATGTTGAAAGTAATGACATGAGCAGTGTAGGGCGTGCTGTCTTGTTATTCGGACCAGAAGAGGAAACTCTGGTCCTAGATTATAAAGGATGTTCTTGTGTATATTAAAGGTGTTGAGAGTTCTGTATGCAAAAGTTTTTGTGAGAGGAGTTTATGCCCCTGTTGCATAGTAATTTGTCCTCGAGGCACTGGGCTTAAAAGAATGATGTTAAAATAAATATGAACCAAGGCATGTAAGGATGCCAGTCTGTTAATTGGAAGAACGATGCCATAGATGTGCGAGAGATAACAAATTCTAATTATACCTTAATCTAATCTCTAAAATAAGTGCCTCCGAAATGTTGCGATTTTTGATGGATTCAATGAATGAAATTGGGCATTTTTAAATGAATGAATGAAAATTACTCCCACTCTGATAAGGCCTTTGTGGCATGTCATGCTCCCTGAAATTGTAATGCTATTATTATGCATTTGCTAAATGTCTTCGCCTTATCACTCTGTGAATGACCGACTTATCTCTCTTGGAGAGTTTTTCTTCACTCAGTGTGAGTGCATTACTCGATAGTCGGAGACTAGCCCTCGTCTTAACCAGTGTGTCATAACGGTTTTGCAACCGGTTTCAAAAACCGGTATTAACCCGATTTTTCCGCCTCAGGGGTTAA
>JAQIWI010001222.1:0-18066 GCA_034698825.1 Deuterosminthurus bicinctus | reverse complement strand
ATGTCAACGCGGTTAAGGCATTCTTCCACCGTAAGAGCTACTGGTACGATGAGCTCAAGGCTTTAGCAGGAAAAGGACTAATCAGCCAGGCAACAACCAGATGGGGATCAATTTATTTTGTACTTGAGCGACTAAGCGAGGTAACTAGTTAAAAACTGATACATTGCAATTTTCAAGACTATGGAAACTTTGTTTGTCCTTAATTTACAGAAAAAGATGCAGGAAGCTCTCAATACTGTTCTGGAAAAGACTCGACTTACCAAAAATGCATGTAGGGTGATTTTTTCGGTCATTGATTATGACTTAATGAGTTCCACGGCAACATTACTTCGTCCAATCATTGAAGCTACAAACAACCTGCAAGCTGACAAAGTTACATTACCAATGAATATCCCACATATTGCAGGAGCGTACGAGAGTAAGTAAAATGACTACTAAATTATAGCGAGAATTTATTTAATTAAAATTGAATTGTTTAAATTTTTTGACTCTACTTGCAGCGATTCGTGATCAAGACTTTGATTGCAATAATGATGCCTTGGAATTTCAGCACGCGCTTCTATTATGCATCGAGGAGCGCTTTTTAACTGGTGCTCTCGAAAGAGAAATCAGCCCGACTAGAATTTCAAGAGTAAAAAGGATAACAAGAATAGAAATATTTACTAACGAAAAGCTGGTTTTGGCAACAGTTCTTGACCCTCGCTTGAAACTGGCACCATTTTTAGGTATAGAAAACACCATATTAGTATAAAAAGCATATTGGTCATTCCGGGAGCTTTTTTATCAAAGCTGGTCAAGTATGCATTTCAGATGACAAAAACGATCAGCTGAACCTCGGGGCTTGTTCAACAGAAAGAGCATCAACGATTCTTCTCAATGCACTAAAGTCACAAAACTTGGATTCTGCTAGTGTCAATCATGCTTCCCCTGCCCCCAACGTGTCACATGCGGCCAAAGGAAGCCTTCTTAAATATTTGGAAAAGCGCGTTGCTGCAAGTTCTGCCACAGTATCTGGTACTCATGCTGAGGAATGCCTCAAGTATTTGGACAAAGCTGCAGAGCATGTAGATACCGACCCTTTGGTCTTTTGGAAAATGCACGCTGGAGAGTTTCCTCGCCTGGCTCAGTTGGCCAAAATATACTTAGCAATTCTAGCAAGTTCTGGTAGTGTTGAGAGGCTTTTTAGCATTGCAGGTGCCGTCCAATGGGCTCGTCGGGCTCGTCTTCAGTGGAAAACAATTGAAAATTTGCTTTGCTACAGGGAATGTCGTGTGTTTGAGCTGTTTGGGAAGCATGTATAGAATCTGATGCTGCTTCATGTCAAAATATTGTACTTATTTTAAGTTTATACTAAAATTTGTAGCATAACAACCATGAATGTAGGTTCGTTTGTAAATGAAAGGTTGGTGAAATGAATGAAGGAGTCAAATTCAAAAGTTCTATTAATTTGAGGACCTTCTTGTCAATTCCAGAAGCACTTGAGAAATTCATTTCATACATTTTCATTTATTTTTGTGAATTTTTTTATGAACAAATCCGAACAATGCTCTTCACCATTGAGAACATCGATGGGCATGATTCTCATTGTTCATTTACAGAGGTGTCGGGGGAGAATCACATCACATGCTGTCATGCTTCGTAGTTTGAAGAAAAATACTTGTCGAGTTCGGATTTTACAGTTAAAGCAAGTCTATTTTGGCTGGACTAAGAAGGAAATGACAAGTTGACAGACGAAATGGCAGGAGTACAAGCTGACTGTCTAATAGTTAGCACTTCGATCTTACTCGACAATACCTTATTTTTATCCAACAGACAAGAGAGAACTTAAATGCAGGTTTTTAAATCAGCAGAAGAACTCTTATTGGCAACCAACGCTCGATTACAAATTTTAAACGACAAAGGCAATTTGAGGAGTTGCATGCGAGTGGAGTGTGAGTTGCGAGTCTGCTAAACTCAACTCAAACTCTTGAGTTTGAGCAACGTAATTCTGGTTGATGTGAATTGTCGATGAGTTGGAGTTGCAGAAGATAAAGTTGCAACTCCAGGAGTTGAGTTTGAGTTAGAACTGAACGCCCATAAGTGTTGCAAATCAGTAACAAATAGTCAAGTTCTTATGGGAAATAACATCGGGTGGTTAAATTACTAAATTACCCTTAGGAAGTGTTCTAATATATGACAGCAAAACAGTTAGGTTGAACTAAGACCAAGGTCGGACCAAGGCTGGAGAAAGGGCCAGGGCGCAATGAAGAAGCAGAACGCCACTTAGAACTTTTTAGGATCATGCACATAGGTCTACATTACATCTTCGATTGTCTTGTCTTTGGTATCAGACAAAGTGCCAACTTTAAGATGAAAATGTTTCTCTGGATATAACAGATGACTCAAGACTAAAAGTGGATTATTTGAACAGAGATATGCGGTAAATTTGCCATCAATTTAATGCAATCAAGCTTGCGAAAAGCAAAATTTCGCTTCGTTTACATGGCTAAGGGGATATACTGAACAAATTGTTTTGCTTTAGACCATTCGCAAAACTTTTATTGCCGACAGTAGCATTTCGGCTGTACAAAGATATTACCGTAAAATCGGTATTAGACGCCGCGGCGTTTATTTTTTCAAACGACCTCTGACCCCGGCTTCAATTAGAGGTGCGGCTTTTATTAGAGGCCCGGCCTTTATTCCTAGAAACAGTTTTTAGCCCGAAGTTTTTTCAAAATTCTTCTTGAAACTTCTATCTTAACCAGGTACTATTATCAATTATTCATTGTACTTAGTTTCATAAGCCCGTAAAATATGAATATGCAGGTCATTGTAAGCTTAAATTCATTTCTTCCTCTCTTAAACAACTCCTGCAACTACAATTAATTACAATTGGTTTAACTCAAATTCATCTAGCAGTTCTTGACGATCAATCAATTCAACCTCTGGATGTTTCTTTCCCATTATTTAATTCATGAGTTAAGACACAGAACCTCAATTCATGTGCTTAATTGCCAGCAAGTGCAACTCTTTATCAATTCCCAAAAGCTTTGACTTAATTAAAATTAGAGCTTGCAGGGCTCAAAGTGACAGCGTTTTCCCAAAAGTAGATGTGAGTATGAGGATAATACGAAACGTTGTATGAATTTCGGTGGTTGAATTTCTTCAAAATTGCGCCAGGTGGCACCTGCACTTGTCGACTTACACTTAGTTCTCGGTCTCAACTCCACCTTACTACCTGCGACTTTAATTGGCCTAAACAATGTGACCATACTATCTAAATAATTTAAATTCAAGCCAATTCTAGAAAATTAACTGAAGTTGCTTTTGAATCTTCTGGCCTTGGAACCGATAGTCATCATCAAAATACCAAACAGGCTGAAGGCAACATGACCCATTCTCAATAACTTGAAACATGATCAATGCGGTAGAGCGAGTCAGAGAAAAGCAGACGTGATGATAATAATTGAAGATGAGAAGACAATTCGTACCACTCGAGCGTAGACTACATGGTCACTCGGACTATTTTTTCCTTTACTTGAGTCCTCATGGCCAAGCCAGATGCATGAAGTATTTTAACTGTTCAATGTCACACTATTCTTGTTCCTTTGACATGAATGCATCGGCGAGAGCTTAAAATTATTGGAAAACTTTGGTTCAGTATCATTGTGAAACACTACTGCTGGCTCTAAACACTTTACAGCTCTCGCGAACACGAATGCTGGAAGGTACATCCATGCGTAGATGTTGACCAAGATTCCAAGCACTACACATCAAATAGTGCCTGTAAAACCAATAAAGTTTTTATGGATGCCATAACTCTTAGAGTAGTTCTGGTCCCAAAACTGCAGAATAATTATTGAGTTAGTGCAAAACTCTAACGCCATTTAGCCATCAAAAATTAAAACTCCTAATCGTACTGCTCTGAATTCCCTCTGTTCAGAACCCTGTAGATCTGTCTGGAAACGTACATACTCCAACGGAGTACTGTTATGGATTAAAACAAATAGTACATTCACAGTAATTTTGAAGACGACATCCATTCAGGGTGTTTGCGATGCACGCTGAAATACTTACCTCTCTGGTGAAACTACTGGGGAGAATTCCATACTAGTTAATGCATCATTAATTACCAACTAAAAAGCAATGGTAGCCACAGCTATCAAAATAGCTGATGCAGACAAACTCCCATCATGATTGCTCGTATAATTTTTTCCATACAGCACGATATCGCTTAGTATTTCAAAATACGAATGAGGCACAATACACGTAGAATAAACATAGTGACATGAAACTGTCCACGCAATTCCCATTGAAATTATTTACGCCAAACACGGAGTTTACCTTCCAACTCACGTCAGCACACCCAACATTATGAGAAGAGCATATTCGTTTTGACTCCGATCCCAGTTTGGACAAGTTTTATTTCAATCCGACGAACAAAAGTTTAGATTTCACGTCACAATAAAAATTATGGTTTTCATCATGAGACTTCTGTGTGGCATCTTCGCACTCGCTCGTTTGACAAAGTTTGCTACATGTGAGCTGGAATTCGATTTGATGAAAGAGTTGAAACCACTGGAACATTGCAGGCAAGTCATACATCTTGATATCACGCCAGACAATGACGAAATTAATACCGCCGCAAGTAAGACACTGACTGCTGCCGTTCCTGTCACAATTGCTACTACAAACTGGACCGTGGAACAAGCAAAGAAAATTTGGGACATTCGTGCAACCTGCGTTTTACATGCTCTCTTCACCGACAGGGATTCCAAAAGTTTCCTTAGGAATTCGATGTGGACTTTAAATAGGTTCGTGACTTTCCGAGAACTTGAGTACTATTTCGTCCTGACAACCTGTCACTCGTGCCGATCGAGCAAAATAACTTGGTCTGAGGACGGCTACGCGACGGCTTTTGTTCATGCGCTCAGCGAAGGGTCGACATCTAGACCGCTCCTCGTAATCATGGAAATGAGCGAAAAACAAGGCTTAGAATTTCTCCACAATTTTTGGTTGTATTGTGATGAAACGGTTTATTACTGCGTCGATAGTCTGAATTTGACAGACTTTGAGCAAACTTGGGTGCGGGAATCCACTATTCAATCTTGGCTGTCTCCGAATTTCGTCCAGCACACTTTACAGGCTGACTACAACGGCTGGTGGATAATGATCGGAGAATTACTGGAGGAAGAACCCACAGAAATTGTCATGAACACAACTTGGAATCTCCAGAAATTGAGAGATTTATTTACACAGGAAAATGACCTGTTCCTTCTTAAGATTACGCTGGAAATTGCGAGCTATCTAAATGCGTCTGCCATGCAATGGGGTTTGGAGTATACTTTTTATTCCTATCCGATGTCCGTAATTACATTGTACTCCGATGGGCATATCCCTGGACTCTGGTTCATGGAAGCAGTCATGGAACGAGCGTCCTATTTTAACTTTATGTACTGTGGGAATGCAACAGTGCTGGCGGACAACGCTCATATCTCTCTGCTTCTTGAGCCTCTAGACATATGGATGTGGTCCTGTTTGGCAATTGCCGCAATCAGCATAACACTAATTTCAAAGCAAATGTGCGGACAGTACAACGTCTTTACCACTTTCCGCTCCCTTTTACAGCCTGACTTTGATGGGACTTTAAACCAGTTGACGTTTCTTTTGATTCTTTGGACCAGCTTGTGTGGGGTGATAGCCTGTTTTTATTGTTGCCAAATTCAAAGCATTCTCGTTCTGCCATTAGAGAAAGAAACAATTGACAGTTTTGAGCAGCTTGCTCATTCCGGCTACAGAATACTGACCTATCTGAATGTAACGTTGACACAGCCAATTGGTAAGGAAGAGTGGACTCCAAACTGGTACGGTCTGGAGAAAAAGATGGAGAAAGTCGATGGCAGTTTACTCAATGAAACATTTTGGCATGACTTTTTCAAGTTGGGCAGTGGGGCAATATTGGACTATGACAGTGAAATTCAAACTTATACTCCCCAGTTAAATAGCTTGCAATCGGCCGAGGAGTGCTTTACTGGCAAGAAACCCATTATTGGCTTCTACGTCTTCTGGTTTATCCGTTCACCCAATAGTGCTAACCTGGAGAGAATTTTACTCGTCCTGCAATCTGCAGGAATATTGGAATGGTACGTTGATAACTGGGATGCAAGGGGCTTAAATAGTCGCTCAAAGCGGTATGAGCTCGCGATAGGCGAATCAGTCAGGTTGGTAACAGGGGCGAGTTTGACTACAGAGCCTGAAAGAGATGATGGATTGGCAACGCTGAAGGATCTGAAAATGATTATAGTTTTCTATGGCCTAGGTGTGTTTGCCTCCGTTGTCTGTCTTGTTTTGAGCTTGATGTGGTACTACGTCAAGAAGCTGTGGAATTATGTAAACAACAATTTTGACATTGAAGCTGTTATCGATAGATGTACGTATGCACTGCGTAGATACCTTAATCACCGGTTATACCTTAGAAGGTAGTCGTCAGGATAGGAACTTAGTGCTATAGGAAGATATACAAATACAGTAGCACGTTCCATTTACATGGCCAGCTTTATGTACTGCTTCACAAACAAATGTTCGTAGAAATCTGCTAGAGGAATAAAGTGAATGATAATAAAGCAAAGACCAAGAAATGCTCCGTGCGTTTGAGAAGCCATTCAATTCTCAGTCTCAATTTTTTGTACTCATTTTAGTCTCATCTTTCTGAAGCTGCCAGTTTTTTCGCTGATTCCTCAAAACCATTGAGCTAAATATTAAAAATTGTTTGAAAAAACTCCGCAAAAAATTCAAATAAGCCGCCAAAACTCTTTGTTAAGACTCCAGAGAAACGTTTTAGTAAAAAGATTCTATAATAATAACAATAACGCACCACAATATTCGCCATCTTCATTCATTGTTGAGAAAAGGGGCAAGTTTCATGACGCAGGCGTAAAACTCCGCATGGTGATTCGAGGTGTGTAGATAAACGGTTCGTTTAAGGGACTAAAAAATTGCTCTAGTTTTCTTATGATTAGCTAGGGGCTTTATTTTTTATACAACTCTTGGTGAGTTACGACGCCACTTAATGGATCTGAACAAAATAGATTAATCTGTCTCGCAGATGTGTATGTTGTCGCCATTGCACAGTCTTTGCACAGAGAAAAACCACAAGGGGGACAGAGTTTATTGGACTGTTGGCTGGACTTGCGGTCAATAAAGCTTACGAGATGATATTTGAAAATTCGGAGGCATTATTTGCAGGGAATGTCCAATTTGGGTTCGTATAGTATACCCTTACGTTAGACCCAAATTTTCCCTTCCAAGTACTTTTGAAATCACAATAACTTCATGTTTAAAAAATTTCCATACGATTTGTATGATAACAGACTGAACTGTCCTTAATCAACTTTACTTGCCAGAATATAAATCAAACAAACAAGTATTTTCTAAGGGACCAATGTTCTTCAAATTGCAAAATGGCTTCAAAATGGGTCAAACTACAGCCAAGCACTAATTTTTCTGTCGAAGAATCATCTTGATAAGACCCGTGTTTTATCCGAATTCATCGAACCGGGCAACGTGGTCAATGTTCAGACGTCCCCACCTCCATTTTTCAGTGCGCTCTTTCAGGTTTTTGACGTTTAAAGTGAATCTAAGGTGGTGAGGGTTATGGTGTTTAGGTTCTTCATGGAATCACTCTAAGGCTTGTTTGGTCCGACTGGTTCTCATCTCTTCATTTCCAAACAACTGGATTAAACTGCTTGAATATCATGGGAACTGGAACCTACAATAAATTATTTTTCTCATTTTTCATTTCTGCAAATTGGACAGTTTACACATAGTTAGTTATCAAATGTAATGATACAGTAGGCATTTAAAAACTTAACTGTACGTATCTCGTCTACAGTAAAAGATCACTGCATGAAGCTAGCATAAAAACTAGAGTAGTTTGAAACGAATCGCCCAATCGTGGATGAAAAAAGAGCCAGAGCGCATTGAAAAATCAGGACGCCACTTAGCGAATCGTAGGATTATGTATATCCCACGTAGTTCACTAATTTTGACTGCGTTCAATTTTAGAGAAAGCACCTACTTAGATTGAACATCATTGCCCTATTTTTGGACATAACAGGTAGCTGTGGGCTAAAAAAGGACTATTTGAATAGAGATCTGCGGTAATTTTGTTATCAATGTAATACAATCAAGCTGAAAAAAAACGCCATTAAGACATTCATTCCAAATGAAAACAGCAGGACCTAACTCTCAGGTTGGGTTCAACGCTCTGTTGACAGCGCTTCAGAAGTAAAATACGCAAATGAATAAATTCCAACGGACTACTGCCATAGATACAAAACGAGTGCATTCACAATAATTTTGAAGACGAAATCCATTCAAGGTTCAGGGTGCTTGTGATGCACGCTGAAATACTTACCTCTCTTGTGAAACTACTGGCGAGAATTCCATACTAGTTATTGCATCAATCATTACCAACTACAACTAGAAAGAAATGGTAGCCACAGCTATAAAAAAAGCAGATGCAGACAAACTCCCATCATGATACGTAATATTGCTCATATATTTTTTTTCCATACAGCACGATATCGCTTAGTAATTCAAAGTGCAAATGAGGTTTAATACACATGGAATCAACAGTGACATGAAGCTGTCCACGCAATTCCCAATGAAATTATTTACGCCTAACACGGAGTGTGTCTTCCAACTCAAGTCAGCACACCCAACAGTATAAGGAGAGAACATTTGTGTCAACACAACTACGATCCCAGTTTAGACAAGTTGTCATTCAATCTTACGAACAACAGTTCAGATTTCACGTTAAAATAATACAAATTATGGTTTTGATAATGAGATTTCTGTGTGGCATCTTCGCACTAACTCGTTTGACTAAGTTTGTTAAATGTGAGCTGGAGTTCGATTTGACGAACGATTTGAAACCACTGGAACATTGCAGGCAAGTCATACATCTTGATATCACGCCAGACAATGACGAAATTAATACCGCCGCAAGTAAGGCACTTACTGCTGCCGTCCCTGTCACAATTGCTACGACAAACTGGACCATGGAACAAGCTAAGAAAATATGGGACATCCGTGCAAGCTGCGTCTTACATGCTCTCTTCACCGACACGGATTCCACAAATTTTCTTAGGAATTCGACGTGGACTTTAAAGTCGTTCGCAACTTTCCCAGAACTTGAGTACTATTTCGTCCCGACAACCTGTCACTCGTGCCGATCTAGACAAAAAGCTTGGTCTCAGGGACGCTACGCGACGGATTTTGTTCTAGAGCTCAGCCGAGGGTCGACATCTAGGCCGTTTCTCGTAATCATGGAAATGAACACAAAGAAAGGACTACAGTTTCTCCACAATTTTTGGATGCTTTGTGATGATTACACGGATTATTACTGCGTCGATAGTCTGAATTTGACAGACTTTGAGCATACTTGGGAGCGGGAATCTACGATTCAATCTTGGCTGTCACCGAATTTCGTCCAGTTCACTTTACAGGCTGACTACAGGGGCTGGTGGATAATGATCGGAGAGTTACTGGAGGAAAACCCCACAGAAATTGCAATGAACACGACTTGGGATCTACAGAAATTGAGAGATTTATTTTCCCTTGAAAATAGTGAAAATGATCTGTTCCTTCTTAAGATTACGCTAGAAATCACGAGCTATCTAAATGCGTCTTCTATGCCATGGAGTGCGGAGTTGACGATGTTTTACTCGCCGTTTTCTGTAATTACATTGTATTCCACTGAGCATATCCCTGAGTTCTGGTTCACGGAAGCAATTATGGAAAGAGCGTCTTATGTAAACTTTATGTACTGCGAAAATGCAACACGACTGGCGGACAACGCTCATATCTCTCTCCTTCTTGAGCCGCTAGACTTATGGATGTGGTCCTGTTTGTCAATTGCCGCAATTAGCATAACATTAATTTCAAAACAAATGTGTGGACAGTTCAACGTCTTCACCACTTTCCGCTCCCTTTTACAGTCTGACTTTGATGGGACTTTAAACAAGCTGACGTTTCTTTTGATTCTTTGGACCAGCTTGTGTGGGGTGATGGCCTGTTTTTATTGTTGCCAAATTCAAAGCATTCTCGTTCTACCATTGAAGAAAGAAACTATTGACAGTTTTGAGCAGCTTGCTCGCTCACACCACAGAATACTGACCCATATGAATTTGACAAAGCCAATTGGTGAGGAAGAGTGGATTCCAAACTGGTACGGTCTGGAAAAAAATGCGGAGACAGTGGATGGCAGTTTATTGAATGAAACCTTCTGGCACGACTATTTGAAGTTGGGGAGTGGGGCAGTATTGGATTATGACAGTGAAATCCAAATTTATACCCCCCAGGTGAGTAGCTTGCAATCTGCCCAGGAGTGCTATACAGGAAAAAAGCCCATTATTGGATTCTACGTCTTCTGGTTTATCCGTTCTCCCAATGGTTTCAACATAGAGAGAATTCTGCTTGTCCTTCAATCTGCAGGAGTACTGGAGTGGTACGTTGATAACTCGGAAGTAAGGGGCTCAAATGGTCGCTCAAAGCGGTATGAGCTCGCTATAGGCGAAGCAGTTAGATTGGTAACAGGGGAGAGTTTGACTACGGAGCCTGAACGAGATGATGGCTTGGCAACGTTGAAGGATCTGAAAATGATTATAGTTTTCTATGGACTAGGTGTGCTTGCCTCCCTTGTCTCCTTTGTTTTGATCTTGATGTGGTACTACGTCAAGATGTTGTACAATTATGTAAACAACAACTTTGACATTGAAGCTGTTATCGATAGATGTACGTACACACTGCGTAGATACTTCAATCACCGTTTCTACCTTAGGAGGTAGTCGTCAGGAAAGGCTCTTAGTAGTGTAGGCAGATAAAGTACAGCAGCACAGCACGTTCCTCTTTTATGGTCAGCTTTATGCACAGCTTCAGAAACAAATGTCCGTAGAAATCTGCGAAGTAATGTAAGTGAGTGATAATAAAGAGAAGACCATAAGAAATATTCTGAGGGTTCTTGCCAAAAATTCAGTCAAATTTCCTCAGAAAAAAAATCAAAAGAGGGTAAGAGTTTGTTGGCTGGTCATTTGGTCAACAAAAAACTAACGAGACATTTTAAAACTCGGAGGCATTATTTGCAGAGAATGTCCTATTTGGGTTGGAATTGTTCACCCTTTTTCGTTAGACCCAAATTTGCCTTTCCAAGTACTTTTAAAATCGCAGTAACTTCATGCTTCAAAAATGTCCATATGAATTATTGTATGATAACAGACTCAACAGTCTTCAATCAACTTGACTTTCCAGAATTTGAATCAAACAAACAAGTATTTTCTAAGGGACCGATGTTCTTCAAATTACAAGAGTGAGGCAAAATAATCCAAAGGTCTCACAAAAACTTTAAACAAAAAATTGTTCTTCGTTAAAGATTTTGCCCAAATTGTCCACTTCATTTTTTAAATGCTTCTTGCATGCGCAAGCACTAAAGCAGCTGAGGCTGTGGGAAGTCCAAAGATGACACACCGCATGTGGCATGTCCGGAGTTATTTGCTTTCGAGCGAGCAGCCCCAACATAGAGTAACATAATCCTCTTGTTGTCTTGATTGATACATATGATCGTAGCGATGATGATGATTGATGATGCAGTTGAAATTTCCAAGATTCTCGAGTCCCTGGATTCATCAGAGGCTACGCCAGAGTCGATGGACCTAAAACATGGCGACTTTCTGCATCCAAATACAAATGTTTCTTGTGGTGAAGCTTCAATCCAGCTGGAGGGCGGAGGACTACATTGCATCAGTAACATTTTGTGTGATTCTCTTTCAAGTGGTCTTGTAGCTCAGCTGAGAAATTAGAAAATTGAAGTATGTGGTGAAGTAATAAAAGTAAAATCTTACATGCATTTAATTCTTACCGGGTGTACCCAAAAGCTTCCTCACAACGTTGTTTACTACATAAGTATGGCAAAGCGCCGTGTACTTTGGCCTTAAGTACTGGCAACATTATTGAAGCTTTGAAATCCATTTGCACTGGCCAAAATCAACTCTGTAATTGCAAAGAATTGATTATGCGGTTTGCGGAAATTCTCTCATACGTTTTTATTGTTGTGGTGCAGGTCTCATACAGTTTCTTGTGGATGAGCAGGTAATTTGTGATAAATTTTTAATCGGCGTTGACATCAAGCAGTTTTCCTGAAAGCCAGGCGCGTATAATCTCTCTTATTTTTGTCCATCTTTAATTTAACTAACTTCCCGTGCCTAGATCTCCTACTGAACAGTACAAGATATTCTAGACATGTGCAAAGCGGAGGTGTCCACAGGCAGCAAGCAATTGTCAAGCTCAAGCACCTGCCTTTTCTTTTCTTCTTTTAGGACTTGTTTCGCTTTGGCTTTGGCTGAAGTTAACTTGCTGTTCCCATTTGATAGCTGAAATGAGGGCGCAATCCTATGACGTATGTAGCCGTGTTTCAGTGGAATTTCTAAGAGGCGTTGCGATGCTCAATGCGAATCGTTAAACGAATCTATGAAATGCCCGTTACTGTCTAGCTCAACAGCTTTTTGGTAGTCGTATTTGCAAAGACTTTTCAAGTATTTGTGAATATTTTTAGAGTCAACAACATTAGGTTGCCTTACATCGCACCGCAGTAACTTTTACCGTTGATGCTGATGCCAATAATTTGTTTGAATTAAAAATGTCGCCAAGCAGTCATATTCCACTTAATTCTTTAAACGGCGTGAAGATCAAATTACAATCAGCCAAATATGGAAGCACCATATTCCTTTCCCTTATCTTCATTGAATTCCATTCTTGCCTTCGCTTATTATGTCCACATAAGCTGCATGAACGTTCATTTACTTCTAGAGTTTCACGGAAATAAAGACCAAGCTGGTCCCAGAATTCAGAAAAGAAAATAAGGAGCAGCTTATGGGGCTGCAGCGAAGGCAACATTGGAGTCACCGGTGAAACCACTTGTATTTAAACATGCTGACAGCACTTTGTTTAGGTATGAAGAATAGCAGCCAAAATCAGGCAGCAATGGCGGAAAATTTCGCCAGTCAAAGAACATTTATAATTCAGTTGTTCAAACTAATTCCAATTACTACTTCAGTCAGTCACTAGCAGCTACAAAAGTTCATTTTATTCGTACATATGTATTTGTAAATTTGTTTTCCACACTTCCATCCCTTAACCTGCGTCTCTCTGGAGCTGCAAAAATTTTGAGAAGTACATTAGGGAGCGTGATCATCATCCAGATGTTGATCATATGGGCGATGATCAAGATCAGTCAACCAGATTAAATTACCAGCCTCAAACATATTCGAGGGCGGCTTTAATATCTACTGCACGGACTGCACAAACAAGCTCTAGCATTCCGTGATTTCAGCAATACCTTGGCTTGCGTCAGCGGGGAATACTGTTGCTATGAAACTGAAGATACGAAAGAGTAGAAAATTGTGAGAGACACTCTGTATCGTTATCGGTGTCAGTCACGTCACCGCTACTAAACATCCCTAATTTTAAAATAACCCACTAATAGAGGTCAGCCACTTGCCATTCAAGTCTTTAATCGGCGTCAGAGTCATGCAGTTGTTTTTAACCAGGTGGCTATGATTGCACATCTTCCCAAGTTGTTACTGTCAGTCGTAGTCATGAATATTGAAGCCCAGAGGTCGTTTAAACTGAAGAGTAAAGTTCCTTCCAAGTACAACAGGTCTGCAAACGAGAAGTACTGCCATGATCATAGCACTGCACGCAATTGTTGCCGTAGTAGCTTGAATGAGAAAAATGGGTGCACAACGAATAAACCTGCTCAGTTTTCTTCAGAATGTTCATACATAAACAAGGATTATGTAGGGTTTAGAACATAGGTATCTTGTTCAAATAAAACTGAGTAAATTTGAAGCAATGAAATCAAAAATAGATTCCAGCTTACCTATTTTTTAACATACAGACAATCATATTTTAGCTCCTTACAGTCAGCAGTTGATTGCAGCGTGCTAGTCGATTAGAAAACAGCAAACCAACAAGAGAGTGTTTCCATTGGAATGAATGAATGGGAACAAAAGAGGACGAACATTAAAAAGGACATTGTCTGTCAACTCTTGGCTATACGAAGCTTTGGAATATTAATTTCCAATTTATGAATTGAACACGCACTAGATATCTATACAGGCATGAGAAATCTTTGCATTGACACTTTCCTTACATGTGCATCGGCGTGTAATAGCCCCACTAACTAACTTCTTCCATTTAGTTGATCGTATGTGTCTTCAATTTCTAATCGGCGTCGAAGCATGCTGTGAATCAGCCAACTAGAGCCGCACATTTAGCCTCTTCATTTCCCATCTCCTTGCCTTTCTGTAAATTCTGAAGTTTAACTTCCTGAGAAATTTTGATGACGCTGCGCTGGAATGCACGAAGAAATTAAAAAAGACAAGTGAAATTTACTACTGGTAAGTTGACCTGTGTAACGTCAGAAAGACGTATTGTTATTTGTGGTCTCGCAATTGCTAGGCGATGGTAACCCTTATGCAACACTGGGCTGAAAAAATTGTCAGTAACCATTTACGTGAATTTTATCTTTCAAACTCCAATTACCAAACTGTTTTAAATTATATCTGTCGAAAAATTTAACTCCAAAGGGCAATCCCCTAAGCTGTCTGTGTCTGCAATAATTCGCTGTTGATTTCCAGAAATTCCTCACATATTTCTGTTAATTTTATTGGGGCTTAGTAGAGGGATCTTCTGGACAAACCAAAGTTCTAAGTACAAATGGAATGGATGAAAGGAAGACAAGAGCAATGATCAGCACTGGGTAGCTCTGGATTCTGGACTACTGCTTGTTCTACAAGCCGGTTTAAGATTTTAAAGAAAAGTGTCTGCTATTGGAGTACTAATTGGTTTTAGTCCGAAAATAATAACTAGACTTCGAAAAAAGTACCCGCGAGACCCGGGTATACTCGGGTGGGTACCCGTATGGGTGGGTAATGGGTACTTTTTTTGGGGGAAAAAAATTTATGGGTGGGTACTGGGTACGTATTTTTTGTAGCCAGAAAACGGGTATGGGTACGGGTATGGGTGCGGGTACTTTCTTTCAGTACCCAAGCTCCCAAATGATACCATTTTAGCGAACCGATTTGGTTTTAATAACTGCAAAATAACGAACATGGCTTAGTATCAGATTGATTGATCTCTCGCAAGTTGAATTTGGAGTTGTATTCGCCCACATACCTTCATTTCTTTCGCATTTTTCTATAAATTTCTAGTGAAAATCATGTGACATGGACCTATTTGTTTATTTTTTTGAATTTATGTAACAGCTATCTTCCTCAGCACTTTTATTGCAACCTTCTTTTCTGCTGAGAAATTGTTCTCATGCAGAAGCGTAGAAACTAGAACATCAATGTCGTTTCCTTGATTAAATACACGGTTCCTTCATTAAACGCCTGAATTCAGCGTATCTGATTTGTTAACATAAAAATTAAGTTCGTTCACAGTTTAACGTCAAAATCTAAAACAAATTAAAAGAAATTACGCGTTTACAAGCAAAAAAATCGTGGGTACTTCGGGTACGGGTATGGGTACATATGCAAGGTACCCGGGTAGGTAATGGGTGCCCAAATTTTGAAAATCATAATGGGTAATTCTTCGGGTATGGGTATGAAGAAAAAAATTACCTACCCGGGTGGGTACATAATGGGTACGGGTACCAAAAAAAAGTACCCATTTCGAAGTCTAATAATAACGACCCCTTCTACGAATTCAAGGTACTGCAATCTAACGTGGACGCATTTAATGCTGTTTGATTTTTACTGCTAAAACGCGGTAGATACATATTGCGTTGGATAGCCACCCTCTCGAACCTGTTTGCGAGCAGGGTCTGGACGATGAAATTTCGTCAATATTAGTCGAAATTCTACACCTTACAATTCCAGCAATTGATTATTGAGATTAGACTAGTTGGATGGCAATAAGACTTCGTTGCGAAAGAGTTAATTAACAAACCATTTACCGGAAAAAGGATGGAGATTGAAGAGTTAGATGCTTGGACCTCAAAGGCAGAATTTATTCACGCAAAAAAAAGTACACCACATGTATGGAATGGAATTATCTTTTTTCTTGCAAGCCTCTAATCGGCGTCGTAAACCATCAGTTTTTTAGAATCAGACAGGCTACAAATCTTCCGATTCCAAGTATAAATCCACTAAATTATGTGAATTGTGTATTTGCGTGAAGCCGTTAAAGACTACTGAAATCTAAAAAACAACAAACAGCAACAAATAAACAAACACCAGCAAAGTTACAGTTGCCCCTTCAAAAAGTTTTAGTACTGAGCGTAAAAAAGACAGTCGCTCACAGTAATTAGCAACAAATAAATCTAAAATTAAGACGCCTGTGCAATACAATCCACACCCGAATTACTTCTCCAAATCAAACTCATTCATACCATCGAATCCGCCATCGAATGAGATGTCGATGTCGGTCACCAGAAAATTTTGGCTCAGCATCGGAAATTCATTTCGATTGGATCCAAAACCATAATCAACCTCAAAGACCCTTGTTGCTTATATCATTTTAAACATTATGCCTAGTTTCTAAAAAGCTCAACAAATCATCGAAAATCCTTACATTACCCTTTGCATAAGATATTTTTTTGTTAGTTTATTTCTGATTCAGAATTTGTCCAGCATTGTCTTCGGTTCGATGGTAGAGCAAGTAAATTTAAGCTCAAAAGTTTACGACTTTGGGAGAAATTCGGCTCGTGAAAAAGTCGTAGTCACGCTCCAAGAATTAATTCTAATGGTCCAATTTTGGCGACAGGGTCGCAATAATGGATCAAGACATTAACTAAATAAATTGCAAAGTAAACGGGCTTTTTACTACTTTTATTTTACACACAATTGCAGTTCTATTTAGATGTAACTTGTTATTCCATTCAATTCACGCTACACCCTTACGTCGTAAACATTTTTCGTGGAAATCTTCAATCGGCGTTGCCACTCAACGGTTTTTTAGCAGCCAGCCATGACCCCACATTTTCCTTGCATTTCCATTTTGCTTTCACTAAACCTGGCAGCTTTATTCGTAAATTAGTTTACTACAAGCTGCATTAAAATTTGGACAAATGTGGTGACAACAGAGGGCACGTAAAGCATGTCAATTGGTCACCCCAGTACGGTATCCTGTGAGACGAATGCGCTGAGCTGCAGCCAGCAGTTGTCCTAAGTGCAACTATGTTAAACGCACATAAAACTTTTCTTGAAATTACTTTCGGCACTTATAAATGGATTAGGCAACTGTTGAATCTCGACGCCAGTTAGAGATTTTAAAGTAATTTTACGCGTCGCTCCAAGCATAATTTATTGTTTTTGGCATTTGCTTGTAATCCACCACAGCTTGCCCACTGGTTGTTTGAATAGGAGTGTGGCTAGCTATGCCACCGGATTATATTCCTCCCTACACTAACACTCTAAATGCAAATGTCTTTGTTCATTATTTAGCTTAAAAAGTGACATGACTCATCCATGTCCATGCCGTCTCATTCCTGTCTTATCTTTACTTATGACCTGAATAATGCCAATGACTATCTCTTAGAGAGTCTTCCTTCTCTCTGTCACATGTACAGCAAACATCCCCAGAAATTCTTTTGCCCATTCTGCCATTTCTTGCATCAAGATTCAGCTGAATTCAAGGCCCACATACTTACTCACAGTTTGACTCAGTCCGCCTCCACCAACCCTTCCAACAGCAACCTGAAAACTTTTCCAGTTGCCAAGCTCATCAAACGCCAAGAATGAGACCTGAGCAGTCTGATCATTCCAATTTGACATTGGATACAGTAGTGCCTGAAGACGAGGAGATTGCTAAAAGCGCATTAAACAAGAAACAATTCCACTGTGAACACTGTTCCATAACTTTTACGCGCAAGTCCAGCCTAATTCGTCATAAGAGGAAAAGTTGTATTGCAGTGAAGACAGAATTTTGGATGGAGAAAGTGAACATTATCGGAGGGGAACCTGTGTCCAGGTGTAACGTCTCCAGGTATAGATCAAAATGGAAAATAGGTATGATGGACCACCTCAT
>JAQIWI010001221.1:0-18076 GCA_034698825.1 Deuterosminthurus bicinctus | reverse complement strand
TGACAAAGAGAAATTCAACTTGCTTTTTCATATTACAACTACGACGGAGCAAGTAAAGTGAATGTGACTGACTCAGAGGAGGACATGTGAGCGGGGCAGACAGAGCAAGAGAGAGAGAGAGGATTGAAAATGGAAGTTTTCTGGCCAAGTAATAATACTCACTTTTGCTATTATTTCACATGGGGGAATGTGTGCAGACGTATGTGGAATTACGATAATGGACTCTAGCATAGCGACGGCGTCTCCAAGACCGCTCCAAAGTAGGCCATATTTCCCCCCGCCTACCCATGAAAATGGAATTGAATTTGATTCAGTTTGGAGAGGAGGGGGCATTGCAATAATGGAATATAACAAGAATTTTTTTTGTCCGTTTCCCGTAAAAATATACCTCCTTTTCCTTCTCTTCTTCTGGTTGCCATGAAAGACTCTGTAGTGGTGCATTTATTTATGATATATCTCCATGGTTGTGTTAGTGTATTTGTGTAGACTACACACTCAAAAGTATAATAGAAGGATGGGCGTAAAGAATTCATTATTATTATCATTGTTATTCTTGTAGTATGGGAAGAAAGTTGACCTAGTATTAGCACTCACATATGTAGAAAACATATGGAAATATGATGGGGTAGGAGTTAGCGAGGCTCTCAACAAGACCACTGCTTCGGTTGTTGTACCCAACGGACTAGAGGAAAGTGGACTTTCATGGTATTATTTATTTTTATCTCAGAATAAATCTGAGCCAAAAGAAAACCATAGAGTCCATAGGGAAAGAAGATGAAGGAGGAAGACTGGAGAGAGAGAGAATGAAGGAGGCGTTCTTGTAACCAATAACGATTTCCATTCACTCTGCCTTTGACCAGGCGACATCCACTGACCGCTACTGCTGCTGGTACAGACAGGATTTTAACTACAAACGAACGCGCTCCCGTTTGTCGTCTGCGGTCATGCAGTTCATGTCCCAGCTTTATGTATGCCGCCGCCAGTTCCATTGATGCAACAGACATGTCATCATGTGATGCTGCAAGAACATATCAAACGCACGTTCTTTCCACCATAATGCAATAATCGTACATGTGGAATTTTCAAAGCTTTTCAAAAAGAATCACACATTCAAAGACCACGCATATTTACAGACATTTTTCCGACACACACATTTTGAATGAGCAGAGTCCCGCGAGAGTCTGTAGCGAATGATGGGGCGTGTCTGTTCATGTCTGAATGAAGAGCTTATTTTCACTGGGCTCAGTCAATCGTGAAAGAAATTCTTGCAAGAATGCGTCTGCTGAGAATGGTGAAAAGGACGAAAATAGGACACACTGATGCTCAATAGATATTACGGAGAGGAAAACTACAAGTCCCTTTTCTACGTGCGTGTACATTTACGCATCCTGCTTTTCATCTGTTGGAAATATGGCATGGATTTTACACACACACGTCACTTCTATCTTCCTCACAATTATCGTACATCTACAATGTCACCTGTCTTAATCAAATCATCCATCCACGTACCGATCTCCAGAGAATACTGCGTCACTGGAAACACAACCAAATGAAAACATCCGGGTACATGTGAAAACGCTGAAAAAGTACAAAAAGCGTGCACGTACTCAACAAACTTAGCAGTACTGTGCAGACGGCCACGTGAGCATAAAACCAAGAGACAAGACCAAGGGGGCGTTTAAAGCCCGCTTTAGACAGCAGACGACATTTACAAAATAGCAAGTCACAAATCCGCATCTTTCTTAATCCCTCTTGAGATTGGACGGGCAGTGTAGTGAGATTAAATGCCGTGGAAAATTAGCTCTCGCTCCTCTGCCTCGCTGATGCTATATACTGCTGGTGCGGTGAAAAAAAATGAGCCAAGGCTCATGTGGAAACATGATGAGAAGCATTTGGAGAGTGCTAGAATGACGCTAGTGGACGATATTTTAAAGCGCATAAGGTGATTTGTGCGAAGTTTTCACTGGAAATTCTTTGCACTAGCTGTAATGCACAGAGCAGCTGGATGTGGTGAAGTGGTAATGTTGGTAGTGTGTGTGTTTGTGCGGGTCATTTGTTAGGACATTTTCGGGAGGAACCGTAGCGAAGCCTCTGTATGATTTACAGTAACGGCCACTTCCAACACATAACCAACTGCCATAATAAATTCCCCAATTTGACATTTTCAAGCCGGTCAAAATTCTATAATAGTGATAACCCCGCCTGTTCTTACGTACTACCTGCGTCCTCCATACTGTTTGGCCTTGAGCCAACACACCCAAACACATGCACACATGAACAACACACACGCACACCTACACACATTCACGCACATACGTATGTACCGATGCGAGAAGACATCCAGTAACAAATAGTAGAGGAAAAATAATAATAAAAAGGACGCAGCCCATGAAACCTGCTGGCGACAAACTAGCTCAGTCAGCCATGGCGGACATGTCAAGTAAATGGACCAACCGCCTCTTCTCTCTCTCTCTCCTCCACTTTTATTTCACATGATGATGAAATTTTTTCAACCAAAATCTCCACTTTCATTCCTTCATCCACTTTCTTATTGCGCTTTCCTCTCTCTCTCTCTTGTCACTCCCTTAGTACTTAAGTAGCATTGACTTTCACCTTCTAAGCTTTCACCTTCAAGCTTATCATCAACCCTGTCTCACATCCTCCGCTTATCTCCGATGACATATGTGCTGTCTCTTCCTACCACTTTCTAGGCCGTTTTAACATCATCTGTCTTCGACATATTCCCTACACTCTGACTGTGTAGCATGCTCATTAAACAAAACTTCTACTGTTGCTTTGCCCATGCATTTTTAATGCGAGGAAAAGAAGGGCGGTGGCGGCGGCTTTCTTTAATCATGTGAGAGAACTGGAGCCACTGCCGCCGCCACTACCATGTTTGACAGGCCTTCATAAATCAATGCATTGGCCATCAGTGGAAATACATAGTGAAGCATGTATGTACTTACATGCTGAACGGATTGAAAAATGAGCAAGCGCTCTGAGCTGGCGGACAAGTCCACAAATTAACATTTCAGCTGGATAATAATGATAGGGAGGAGGGGAAATATATAGAGAAGAGACGCCTCTAGTGACAAAGCTTTTCACATTATATTGGCAAAGGGATTTGGAAGGGCCTTATCAATGACAGTATCTCCCCGCGTCAGCCATCCATTGTTATGTAATGTGGGCCTAGGCAGGCTTCACTTTTTCATGTGCGAATGTACGTATGTGTGCACTAGAAATCCTTTGAATCCTGTCAAACGCTGGTTATTAAATCGACTCTGCGGGTAGCAATGATATGACGCAGCCTACGTGCCTTTGATATGGGTCACTGGATTCAGGACATGTCAGGTACATATATGTGTCTGTATATACATATGAGCTCTGACACATCATCAGCATGATCATGAGGCGGGTTACACAAAAGAAGGAAGCGAGTGGGTTTTTAATAATGAAATTTCCACGTCATCCCAAAGGCAACGATTAAGCAAGTGGTGCATGACGGGTGTGTAGTCTGTTCAGCTGGCGTTGGCATGACAACGATTCGGATGACAAATGAAGACAGCATTTGTAAGAGAAAGAATATTAACATCCGGAGGTTATCTTCTTCATGTATTTAATCAAATGATGGACATGTAAAATCCTTCGGAGGGCTTATGAGGTCGCTTGACAGCAGCTGCTGCTCAGGATGTTACGTTGTACAAAGAAGGAGAAAGGGCCTCAGAATATCTCACACTATTTCCACCACTGACTGGTTGCAATAATAGGAGCTGAAGGATGATTTGTGGACCATCATTTGCGGTCGTCCTAGTGGTGACTAGATGTGCCACCTACACAGTCATGTCAACTTTTTTTGCTGACTCCACCATCCAATAAGTCAAACGGGGAATATATGTGTCTGTCCTGTCTGTCTGCCGACTGGTCCTGACTGTCGACTAAAAGCCGAGTCTTGGCCTTTAGATACAAAGGGTTTCATGCAGTTTATATGACGGACGTGATAGCGCCATATAATCACATTTTGCCCATCATCACCCACTTTCCAGACATTCTCACTTGACTCGTTATACGACTACCACACTTTCTCGTTCTACTGTATGTTACTCTCATGCAATACTCGCAGGAAAATGCACTCTCATTGGAAATGTATCTCTCGACACTAAAAATGGACTTGGATTCTCAAGTGCCTCTTCCTCAGCTGGATGTCGACTTCCCCGTTGACAATTCAACGAAGCTCTGTGCATGTTGATTGCATTCTGTCTTGACGTTACGACTGTGCGAAGGTTATGACCAGGGTGAGATGACGATAGGGAGTTGATTCTTATGGCCTTGTGATGACAGTGTTGGCATATGGGAGAGCCTCCCAAAGGAGTGACTATGTTGGCCTCCAATATTAGTGGTCCTAGTAAATTGCTTTTACTACTAATGAAAATCAAGGGCTGTGCATTGCCAGCTAAAGGTATAGAAGTAATAGCTTTACATGCAATTGCCATCCTATGCGGTTGCTGCGGTTCTTGAGGAAAATCATAGTCAAAGGACTCGAATATTGGCTCACTTTGAAATGGCAGTGGATGTGCTCAGTTTCAAAGTATCAGGGGACTTTGACAAGGACATGGAGTACTGTTTATGTAAATCAACCACGCTCTCTCCCATCTTTACTTCAGTGTCCCATTAATGTAATGTAGTTCTCAATAGCATTAAGGCTGAGGATGTGAACAGAGGAGGATATGTCTTCTCAACCTGCTTCTGGTCCGACTGGTCCATAGATTATGCGGGGAAATTAACTCGAGATTTATTTACCGTAAGAGATAAACAACCTACGTATTGGGACAAGGAATAGAAATTAAAATCACTGACACATACAAACATATGCACACACATACACTCGTACACGCACACGCAAGACTCTGAAAATAGAATGAAATGCCTCGGCAGAGTTAGCATGTAAGCAATCATCCAAATACACCAGCACAAATAAAGTGAGCACAAGGCCATTATTATTAGAAGTACAAGTGCGAAATCTACAACCCCTTTTTCCATGCATAAATCCTATTCAAATTTATCCTGCTGTCGTACACATAAACGCACACAGGGAAAAACTATAGCGAGATTTGTAAACACACAACGTGCGTGTTCTCGTGTATGAAGCTTTATGAAGACAAATGGATCCTTAGGCGATATAAATGCTTGTTGCTCTCTTAATGACTTTGAATAATTACACTCATCTTCATTACCCCAGAAGCATTTTGGAGGCACATATAAATTCAATAATTTCATTTGAATAACAGGAGAGAAAGTCGTAAAAACTTCATTATTATTATTCGCGATATTATTTAACATAGAGGAGAGAGTTGGGAGTTATGTGCGAAGAGCATGCAATTTATTTTAGCAATGCAAATGGAGTATACATTGCAAAAGGGGAAAATCAATGAGCAAATGGAACGCTATAACAATAGAACACACACACACAAGCAAACAGCCAGCACACACACGACTGTAATAAATTCCACATGTATCAAATTCACACACGGAAACCTTGAGCCTGTTGACGCGGAAGTTATTACAGCTTTTGGCATATCTGCCGAACATTACGTGGATGTAATCCAGACTATTTACCACACCTCTAACATGTAACATACATAGCCCGACAGGAGGTTCTGGAAGCAATTACACACAAACTTTTACTTCTAATTAGAACAGATCTGCGTGTGACCTTAAGAAAAAGTAACAATAGAATTTATAAGCACGCTTCTGTCTACCATCCTGTTGAAAGGAGGAAAGCATGAATCCAGATTGCCTTCCAATTTACTCTTCCCATTGTGTTCCTGGGGAAAAATTAGCTGCTAATACAATAGCCTCTCCCTCCATACAAAACTATGCTTGGGTACACTAGAGACGGGTACAGTTCACAACAGTTAGGGCCTGTTGTATGAAGGGAATACAAAATAATGGTTTCTCCCTCTCTTTCACAGACTGAGAGAAAATCCATTAGGATGCCTTAAATGGAATACTACTTGAGATCCGGAACAGTTTTCCCTTTTAATTGCACACTGAACGAGATTGTAAGTGGAAAGAGTCGTCCCTTGTGTGCGTAAAAGTGTGTATACGGCACGAAAAGAATGCGAGTCTGTTTGACGAAGGTGTGTTCCAAGATAAAATCTCGTCTGCTTTCTCTACTGTTTGTAAGGGAAAAACGAGGGTGATAATAGCCATCGTGTTCTACTTGTACTTTCTCCAGGGCAAAGAGTGAATCGGTCCCTTGGAACTTGTAAATAAATTTTAGGAGTATCATTACATCAGATCCTACTCCGCCTTTCCTCCGATGTAACAACATCAAAGTATTAAAATTCCATGAATTTTTAAATACGGTATAAATTTCATTAAATTGCGCCCGCGCCCTGCTTTCTTCCACTGAGTGGAATATCATGATTTGAAATTCGCTCGGGGCTCACACTCCTGCCTTCCATATCTCTATCTTGGCCTACATTAAATGCAAAGCTACTTATACATACACAAGTAGTATCCCCACTATCTCATACAGTCGACATGAAAAGTCATGGCAAGCTTTAGTCCGTAACTCTCTGCCATTTTACCTCGCTCTCCGACTCCTTCGCATGTACAAGTAATGGGACTTGTGATGAAGGTGGTGTGGCTGTTAGTGTACGTGTGTGCTCTCTTTTTCTACCTTCAAGCCATACACACATGTGTGTACGTAAAGGAAGACATTTACTCCAAGTTTTACGACTCACCTGAGTGCCATTTGCACACCGCAATCCTTGGCACTTGGACTGGTGCATTTTAACCTCGGGATATCCTGGCCATTCATTCCAACTCTGTCTCCTCCTTCTCCGTCTCAGGACAGAAGCAACGCTACTTTCCCCTCGATCTATGGCGCTAAATAGCTCTTACTTATAGCTATAGAATGATGCATTATATGTATTCAAAGTTGACTTAATAATGTGCTTTACTTTCCCTTGCTCGCTCCAAGCTCAATCTAATATCCCTTTCTGCTGACTTTGTCGGAAGCAATAGTAAGGACAGTTCTGAAGGGAGTAGTAAAATCCGTCTGTTGGCAAGCCTGGAGTAATTAATACGCCGACGTCAGCTTCATTCCCCTCCAACTTTCTCTTTGTCTCAAGACCAACAAGCCGCTCATGGTGTCAAATTGTGGGAGAAATAAGTGGTGAAAGTTGGAGAAAGTTGAAATTTTTGGCCATGGCAAGAGTTTGTGAGGGCAGACACAACATAGTTGACACGAGTGAAAGTTGCGTCTATAAATGGAGCTGCCATTGCTTCAAGCACTTGCCGAATAAACAGTGGACGAAAGTATGACGGAAGTCATGAAGCAGAAGCTATTCTACCAACGACGGATGCATATAGTTGCTGATAATGCAAACGACAGCGCAAGCACCCCCGTTTTTGCAGTGAAATCGCCACGTGTGCATTTACCTTTCCCAATTGCGCGCAGCTGGGACGCTGTTTCCGCAATGACCATACACACATAGGCCATTGGTTTCAAATGGGATTGTTATGGGAATAAAACCCCGGGAATAGCTTTGAGAAAGTTCAAGTTGTTGCTCAGCTTGTGAGAGAGTAAAGGAGACGGGGAACGGTGTGGAGAAAGTAACAAACTTTTTAACAAATTCCACCCCTCAAAATGAAATGGAATGTATGGTGATGATGATGGAGAAATTGCTTTCTCAAAATACGCACAAGTACAATAATCCTCAGAGTTATAATCCTGCAAACGAATAGGATCGTACCATTGGTGTGATTTGAACTTAAGAAGTACCACGGCTTTTCCCGGTCACGGCAACTCGTAGAAAGTATGGGGGGAAGAGCTAAAAAATCCTCTCTAGAGCAAAGTTAAACAGCGAAATGGGCCCGAAAAAATGGAACGGGAGAAAGTTGTAGTTTCAGAAATCATCTCACTTTCTCCCATTTATTTCCCTCCTCACATATTATTAGAATTAACAAAGAAAGAAAGCGAATTCCTCCTACCATTCAGGGACCCTTCATCATCATGCATGGGAAATTAAGCAGGATTTTTATGACGCTATTAGCTAGTCTCATTTTTTTTACTAGTTTTTGCACATTTATTACAACTGCGTAAACGCGATTGAGGGAGCAATGAGCCAAGCTGCATGTGGCTGCCATATCATTGCTAAAAGGATAACCTGAAATGATGATGTCTATGACGAATATAAATCTGGTGAAAGTAGGGAATCGAGCTAGACGTTTTTCATCATACTCGATCCACCCTCTTCCGCTGTCTATTTGCTTAATGTAATTCTTGGCCGGGTCTCTGAATAATTCCACATATCGTTTCTCCATCATCCTCCTCCCTGACTTTATTTTTACAACATCCTCACAATTAATCCTGTAGGTTTAGGACAAACTGTGTCCCTATCGTCCTACGGTCCATCTCGCTCTGGCCTAGTTCCTTACACAAACCAAAGACTACGACCGGGCCTCATTTCATGGTAAAGACAATGCAGCTTTATCATCCGTTGTAAATAGTACAGTCATATAGGATTTGTGCAAGCTAAGATGTTGGCACACACTAAGAATCCCTAATCTCTTTGTCCTATTTCTCCGCCTTACAGAGTTGATTAAGCCTAATAGGCTAACTGGATTTGTTAGTGTTCCACTAGGACAAGGAATGAGGGGGTCATTGCCAAATTGCTATTCCAGACACATGGGGATGTTTCACGAAGCAACTGCAGTCTTCACTAGCTTTTGTGTCTGTTAAAGTGTACAAGAATGAAGGCGGTCTAGACGTTGGAGCAGGCTGAGTTATAAGTACATATAAGGCGTTCTAAATCTCTTTACTCATTCCTTTTGATCTGGAATGAATTTAAGTAGAGAAGGGGAAGCAACGCGTCTTGAGGGAGAAAGTTGTTTGGATGAGAAAAATGGATTTAGGCAAGCCTGCGGACGATAAGACGGCTGCTGCAACTTTGAGATAATATTGTATGGTTGCAGACTACACTCGCTAGGAATTTGCATAGTTAATCTGATGATGATGATGATGCTGAAATTCCTGTCAATATACCTCAAAACGGATCAAACTTTTAGCATACGGGTGCCATTCGAACACATGCACATAAATTGAGCCCTCAAGGGTCTAGACGTACTTGTGGCATGGACTCAACATTGAGATAAGTTTGACAGACAGTGCAGCTGGTGGAGAGAGTAATGACAATCTCGTGGTAATGAAAAGCACACACACATACAGACAGAGAGATATTAGGTATATTGGTATAAATTATGCATTAGTTACTTAGTCCCTCTGAGGGAAACTTATTGGCGTAGACAGAGAAATGAAAAAAATGCATAATAGAGACGAATACCATGGGATGTGACGTGTTCATTAGCCACATGCCATGTGAACTCATACGTTCATGTGTGCATAAACTCAGCCGGCAGGTACATACTGGAAAGGAAGAGATTTAATTTGACTATCAATTTTTCCCTGTCCTCTTTCAAGGAGACTCTCATTTGTAACAAATCTGCTTGCCGTCGCTCTCGGTGCTTTTATAATAAAGACTACCATAAGGTGGGATTTTAAGATGACTCTGGCACCATATAACCTTAAGATGGAGGGGAAAAGAAGGATGAAACTTCATTGGAATTGTCGTGGTAAAAGAGAGGCATAGTGGGATGTGTGTGTGTGTGAATGTGTGTGTGTGTGTGTGTGTGTATGTGTGTGAGGAGGGGAAAAGCCAATCTACAATCCTATTACCAACTCTTGGGGAAAAAGTTACAAACTTTTTTTCATAGTTTTTCTTCCATCGTCTTGTAATTGTGATTTGAAATCTCAACGGGGGGCACAGAAAGGGAGATCTAGCTTTTTTTTTCTCTCTCTCTCGCTCTCACTCTTTCTCCCTTCTATATGCGCTCTTACGCAGTTTATACTTCTGTTCCGTAGCTTTTCTCCTTGCTTTTTTTCCTTGACAACTGGAGCGGAAGACAGAGTCATCAATTAGAATGCAGAGCTCATTTCTAACGTGCACACATACATAGACAAGATTTTTACATCCCAAAGAACAACTCTCAAGGTTCTTTTATGAAGCTGGAGTGAGGAGTGAAGGGATGCCAAAAATAGCTGGCAGCAAGATTGTGCTGCAGGAACAAGTGAGCATCCAATGTGTACCTTTCTTTTTTCAAGTGCAGTGATGGGAGTAGTTTAGCAACGCAGATACATATACGAGGGAGCTGACGTACAGGCGGCCATTGTCATGAACCCTTTGTGAATAGATATGAAAAAGATGGGGCTTGAAATATTAATTAAGTCAGTGTATGTTTTTTGCCAAATTAATTGCTCTCGGCATTATTGCATTCTCACTGTACGTTTTTATGTGCAGTTGAGCTGCATTGCACGTTCTTCAGCAGGTCTAACGCAGAGTAGTTCCCGTTGCTGCAATACTTGTTGGAGGAGGCATCACCGTGGCCTGCGTCCAATACTTGTGAAAATAAATAGATAAATGTTTGTTCATACTCGCCTAGTGTTAGCTACGTTGTTGACGTTTTCAGCTGTAGACCAGGCTGTTAGCAGGCCTTTTAAAACAGACGTCTAACAGGGGTCATGTTCAGCTGACATTTACTCCTGTCGTGTCGCCTCATTATAAAAGTATAATCCATGGGGCTAATTCTGCGGTTTGTTGACAAATATTAGCTTTCTGCCCACTTTTGAGAAGTTTATGACACATTGACATGAGACTTAATGCAAGTTGCAGCAAAAGTCAGACTAATTTGGTTGACGAAACATTGTAGTCGCGGTATGGTACCATACCGGCGACTATTGCCTACGTCCACTGTCGGTGTATCTTATTTCGAGCTGTTTTGGGCAACATCAATCGCTAGGGAAGGATTTGGACATGTGCCTGTGGGTAGTCCAAAGTCTCGAGGTGCTACACTTTAGGAGACACTATACATGTGTTTGGGTTTGTTAAATTTTGGAATTTTTAGCGGGTTCTCTAAAAGAGAAGAAAAAAGGTTTCTCACTCAACAAGAAGCGCTGTACCATCTGAATGTAGCTATGGTTTATCATGCAAACTGGGACGTTTTTCTTGGAACAAGCAAAGAGGAATTCTTTTAGAGACGCGAGGAAAGCCTCTTTGCCTTCTTATTCTGTTGCTGATCACGTGGCGACGATTACACTCGCATCGCCACGTCATGAAGAACAGAGGACGGCTCCAAATTAGTTGGTACCCAACTAACTGTAAAATTCTACAAAAAATCCTTCAAAATTGTCGAAAACATACCTCAAAATTCCGGAAAAAATACTTCAAAGTTCTGGAAAATACTTCAAAAGTCGTGTTGTGTCAAAAAAATATTCCTCTGATGGGGAGCAAGGTAGTCCGCCGCTGCGACTATCCCACTCCCCATCAAGGAATATTTTAGTCTCTTTAGGGGCTTTGGGACTGTAACCTTGGGCCATCGATATGGTAGTCTATTTAACATTTTTGCTTCGTTATTGTGCAATCGAAAGGGCGAATACTTGTAGACGAAGGTTAACATTGTTGGATCATCTGCAGAGAACATTAGCCGCCACCCGTATAGTAAAGTTGTGCGGGTTTTCTGCATTGGCCACGTAATACTGGCTGCATCTTATCTATGTGTGGTAGTATGAAGAAGCTCAAAGCATCATGCATTATGTCCGAATTACGTCCTAGCTTTGGTTGCTATGGAACTACTTCTTCTAAAAGCTTTATTGCGAGTTCTCTGATGGTCTGTTACACTAGAGTAACGTTGATTTACTCTCCCAATGCAATTTGAAGAGAAATCGGAAACTCTGACTCTCTTTACAACGGTCGTCAGGTAAACAAGTTGAAGGACAAGCATGTTGAAAAGAAGTCACATTACCAATGAGAATGTGAGCAATATTGCTACACTGGAGCAAAATTACTTCGTATGGCAATATTCCACGCATGCCTATGGAATATTTCTCGCGAAATTGCTGACCATTATAAGAAGATGGAAGTGTATGGCATGAACTTTTCAAGAACAATATTCCCTGGAGAATTTCATACATATATGTGTGTGTTGTTATTGAAGTCATCAGGCCGACGTGGATTTCGCAATCACCTACTACCACGTGCTTCAGATTGAATAACCAGGACTACAAGTTGAGTTTATAAACTTTTCGCAGCAGGCCCCTGGAGTTGACTTTGACAATCTTCGTTGCTTATTATACGCACAGCCCGATTCGATTTTAAGATTCCGTTGCCCTTCATTCTACATATTGTTTCTTCCAGTGGCTTCTTTGTTCCAATAGCTGCCATCAACCAAGTGCCCTACGCTCATAAACAGCGATCCAAGTTGATCCTGACCTTGGATTCAGCATAAGCTCTTCAAAATAGAGCAGCCAGACGAAACTAAGAACAATAGGAAATGTTAAAGTTGCGAATTCCAATCTCGAAAGATTCCAGGAATCCGGGTGTCTCATTTTTCACACAACAAGGAAACTCTCTGCGCTTGCAATAACTCTCATTACATCCAAAGGCATAGTATTTCTCCTTGTTCTCTTTTGCCAGATATGGACTGTTGCACTCTTCGTGTACGATTTCCACTACACTTGCAGAGTCTCAACTTCATTTTCTTAACAGGGAAATGTCCCAACTCTTTGCTCGCAGTTAATTGCATTTTCCGCAAGTCTCATATCACGTTTCAGTCTTTGTGCAAAGTACCGTAGATACTAGAGTAGGTCGCATGGTTCAGCTTGTTCTACTCCTATCCTTCTAGTTGTACTAACAAAATTTTCGGTTTTTGTAAAAAAAATTCGTCCAGGAAAATTGGACGGGCTCGCTAGGAACCAACTTTCTTGGAGCGTCCGCTGGTTATAAAAACAAAAAAATAGGTTGACAGTTGCTACCTCCCGTTCTTTCGAGATACTCGAAGCTCCAATTGCTGTATCCGCTGGCACTCATTCTAAACTTTCACACAATTTTACAAATATTGACGTCTACCAATAGTAACAATTCTTTAACATTTATTGTAAATGCACCTCATTTCCCACGCGCAATTCATATAGGTGGTCTGGCAATAACCCTTTTAGCCCACACAGACACTGACCGCTACCCACCAGCTACACAACTTGCAAAACCTCTCACGTACTTTTAAGCATCCGGAAGTAAATAATAAAGAGACCCACATGCACTCAAATAAACCTTCATTAACCTACAGAAGCAAAAGCTCGTAATTATAAACCCCCATACACGAAGGCCTTGATGCATTCAAGTACAACGGTAAACCCCTACGCAATGAATGAGTTGAGGGCTAACCCGAATACACCACCCCATCGTTCTGAACATGTCCACAGCATGAGCCATAAACTGAAGACTAATTCCACCGCCTTGAAGCCCACTGAGCACTGCGATGTAGAACTGGCAAAATGGGATGGTTTTGGAGCGTGTGCGGAAAATAAATTTTGCTTCTTCTCAACCGCAGCCCCGACCGACGTCACCACAAGCAAGTTGGAGATGTTAGAGAGGGAAAGAGAGGAGGACTGAGTAGACGGCAGAATTAATTACTTTTTCCCAAGAAATCGACGTATTGATTTCTTCAGCAGTAGTAGTAGTAGTAGCAGCAGCTGTGAGTATCTCCAGTTGATCCCAAATCTTCCGGGGAGAGTTTGTAAGAAAATTCTTCTTATGACTCAGTCAATTCAAACGCTCCACCCTAAGAACACACTTATACTTCAACTCCACATGCATGCCATTAAGAATTAATTGAGCACTCAACAGAGTTTAAATGTGGCTTTCTTTGAACTCACTAGGAGTGTTAATGACTTAACTGCGTCATTCTTCATGCCCAAGTAACCTCTATAGATTGACATGCATACAAAATTTTACTAATAAAGAGAAATCATTAGTCCACCTGCTGCTCCATTTTCCAACATATCTTGTGTATAATTGAAAATCTCCTCTAGCTACAATAATTTCCAGTCTGGTCCAATGTTCGTATGTGCACATTTCCCAGTCTTAATTACTTCGTTAAGCCCCGTAAATTAATTGGGAAAGAAGTAGCAAAAGGAAGTTATTAGAGTTTGCTCTACATTTTCCTAATTTCACTTGTTCTAATTGTCAAAAATCCTCAGGGAATTCTGTACAGATACAATGTGTTATATTTATGCAAGAAGTAAAGTCAATTACGACTTTAAATCATACAGCTTGAATATTACACATTGGAGTTATGTATACAAAGGCGTGTATTGTCTGCGTAGGACGATGATGAGAAGGATGATGAGGATGATGCCTTGCAAACAAGTATAGAAAGGATCAATGAGGGGATCATGAAAAGCAGAGCGGAAATGGTGAATGGGAGTTGTTGTTGCGAAGGAGACGCTTCCTCTACTAGGGCATAGTAAGGCTTTTCAGACTGAATTTAATTTATTGTGCAAGGCAGGATGACACGGATGTGTGTGTGTGTGTGAGAGAGAAAGGGAGAAATAGAGAGCGCAAACATTTTCCAGCTAGATTATTCCGAGTCAATATAATCAAGTCGCAATATAATTTCCCAAGGATAAATAAACATGAGAGCGAGTTAAGTTCCAAAAGGCTCAAGAGTACGAATGACGAATGATCCAGTTGCCGTGCCAATCTGTACAACTAATGTTTTGCTACGAGCTGGAGCACCAACTTTCACATCACATGATCACAAAGTGTGAGGGAAAACACTTGAGACACCGCTAAGCTAAGGACCAAGAACATAATGCATTTCAATGGGATTTTGTCATATGAGAGTCGGAATGACGGGAAGGAGGAGAAAGCAGGAAGCAGTTCCAACACAATGTTCTTCTCTCTTTGCACACATTACTTTCCATTAAGCCCAATGGTCGCAGCAGTAGGATCGAGCTATAGTTATTTCTATAGGGAGGAGTTACGTCTGACCATCGTGAAGTATCGCTGCGAAGACCATCGCCCACTATCTTCACATATGTCAATTTACAATCGTTCCTCTTCAAATATATCAAAATTAAAAAAAAATATCATAACTTTTAAAAAGGCCCAGATTTGAATGTTCTAGAAATCTAAGCTACCAAGACTGAACTAGCCCATTCGCTGTCTTATTATGTAAAATGGCACTACATATTTAACTCGGCTAAAAATCAACAGCCGGGCCCTTATTGAACAATACATCATCAAGCCAGTTAAAACAGCAAAGGCGCCTCTAAATGTCCAAACCGCAAGCTCTCATGGCAATCGCTGCTTATTATGTCCCACACCATATGAAATAATGGAAAAAGCGAGCTCTCCAAACCAGCCCCACGCTCACCAACAAACAAGTTGACAAAAGAGAGAACGGAATTTTTAGAGCGCGAGTAACAGTCCACGTCTGGATCTGTATGTTTACCGAACGTGTTAATAATCATGCTGTATTTATTACCACGCGAACAGGCTGGTCTAACTGGCTCGAAGCACGCATTCCCACACACAAACACTCTCATCCCGTCACACTAATGGAGAGAGAATATGTCACTTTTTTATGGTAAAATTTCTAGGGCGGGGAGAGCTGGAGAGCTTGAAAACATCATCTATTCGTAGTAATATCTTCCGCTACCTCCGCCTTCCATCCTTTTAAAAGATGCAAAGGGAGAGGATGTGCTCAGATAATTTTCGCCTTAATTTTGCCACATAAATCACTGGAAGAAAGGCAAGTTTTTGGCTTGTTTTTTAGCCCCCTACAAAACTCATATTCCATCCTTTCAACGAGAAGGCGTGGAACAGAGAGAGAGAGCGAAAGAGGGAGAAATCATAACTTGTGGATTATGTTTCCGGGAGCAGAAAATTGCATTCACTTTCTAGTTTGATTTTTTCCAAGTCCCCCCTCCTACTGCATATGGTTTTCTGCCTCGGTTTGTATTGGAAAATCCGCATCATGCAGTCCAATGAGCTTAAGGAATACTCATGGGAAAGCACAACTTTCAATGTTCAATATGGATTTCATCAAAAGAGTTGGTGACGTCATGTTGAAAAATCATTGGTTTATGCTCAAGCTGTTTTCAGTGTGCAGCCAACTACCATGCTACTCTGCCGTCTTGTCTTGAGTACAGCTCAATGGCTGTTAACGTTACCACAGCAACATGAAGACGAAGGATCGCGCTAACTTTCACTTTAAGTGTCACAGGCTGAAATAGGCAAATAGTTTGATAGGCCATTCCAAGGGTAATCCAACTGTGATTGTGGAACCTATGAAGAGAGATGCAAATGGCTTTCTCCAGCAGCCTTTTATGGCCAGTAAGATGAGGAAAGTAGGCCACTCTTTATTTGTTAGCGACGCCGCCGTCGCTCTTATCCTCATCATTCCATCAGTCACTTGAAAACTCTCCGCTGTTTAGTTGCACTGTTTTAGCTGGAAGAATGTTGTGCATGCATGACAGCCCTTTACATTCCATTGCAGTGTGGCAAATGGGTCAAGTAACTAATGCCCGGGGATGAGTTAAATCGCAGGCAGGACCCCTCTTCCACGCTTTCTCTCTCTCTATTCTTATTCTTATAGTCAAACAGATGGTGAAGGGAATGACGCAAAACAGAAGAAAGTCAGCTGGGGAAAGTAGTTCCACACGTGTGCATACGTGTGAAGTAAATCAAAGGAGAAACGCAGGAGGAGATGGACTTTCTCTCCGTGGACACCAATGTAAGTGAAAGCAAAGGTTGACAAATGGACCGGCGGTCCTTTTTTGTGGAGGAAATGGTGTCAAAGGAAATTCAAAAGTAGCTGGTGTGATACACTTCTTCACTTGAACCGTGCCTCACCACTTCCCTTGATCAAGTATCCAATGCCCAGTTTCACTACCAGAGAAAGTGAGGCGGTCGTAAAAGAATGCATTTTAAAGTCCATGTAGCCTAATGGACAGAATATGTACGGGAAGAGGGAGAGTGGTACTCACATGGTTACAGTACTTCACATGACCGCTTCCTACAGCGGATGTCATGCTCGTTGTTAAGAACAAGCGATTGTGAGTGCTTTCACTGGGGAAAGCCCACCTACCTGCTCACAAGTTTACTCCGCTCCAGACTTTATAGCTTCACTAGTGTAATGAGCTCAGTACATGAGATGGAGCTAATTTGGGACTTTTTGAAGTTTCCTATTCCTGGCTTCAAGAGCTGCACTTGAGGTCCTCTTACGAAATGCTTCGCAGGCCAATCTGACGTCGAGAATTACGTGCATTTGCACATACACACATATGCTCACACATTACTAAAGCATTACCTCCCTTCACAAGTTCCTTTTTTCCAGTCTCTGTGCATGACTGATGAAAGCATCGCTACAACACATTGTTTTTGTATGACTATTTCCAGGAACACAGTTAAAGCTTTTAGTATGCCAAGCTCGTGCCTATGAAGAGCCAGTGTGAAGGAAGACAGGAATCAAGGGGAACAAAAGCCAAGCCTGTTACTAATGACAAATTAGTTCTCCTTCCATCAACCTCCAGCTCAATAAGTCACGATTAAAAGAGGCATCCTTCTCCTACATTCCAATCACGCTCAGCATCTCAAAAGTAATTTTGTAGCCTCAATTACAGTGGCACAACAGGAGCTATTCAGCCGTGGTAGTCGGTAGGAAAAAATCGGAGACATTCACATAACACACACATCCCATCCTTCACCATAAATTCTTCCACTGCAATAATTGCTTTCCCAACTCGTAGAATATAATTTGCTCGTGATCGGAATGAAACCTCAGCTACATTGAAAGAAGCCACACGTGCGAGCCGGTCTTATTACCATTGGCAATGTGAACAAGATCAAACCAAACGTCAAGTTCCTCATAAAGACGAGTACTTTACTTTCAACCTCAAACCTTGAGCTTTTGTGGTCACAGAGAACTCTCTCTCTCTCTGTCTGGCTACCGACTTCCTCATTAGTGCTCCCGAACCGTCCCTCTTGCTTCCATCAGACTTGAAGACCTTTGACCTTATTTTGAAAAATTATAAGAGACCTTCAAACGGTCGCGTAAATAAAGCTGCTTGTAGCGTTTCAATTTTTAACTAGTTTAATATCTGATCTGATACTTCTTGTATATACTAAATATAGCTGATATTTACTTCGTGAACGTTGAAGGCCTTGCTTAT
>JAQIWI010001220.1:0-18088 GCA_034698825.1 Deuterosminthurus bicinctus | reverse complement strand
TATGTACAGATTTTCAGGAAAGACTTGCAAAGATACCGATCGAATGTTTCAAGATTAACCATCTTTTGCTCTCCCACTTCATTCCCGTCATATGCACTGAGGGAAGGAAATATATAAATATAAAATCACGAACAGGCACGATGGGCTTAGGAATCCGCGTGGGAATTCACGCCATCATTAGCCTTTTGGCTTTTCAATTTAGCTGTCTCCACCGGATATGCGGACTCAGTTGTCTCTAGAGTTATAATCCCCTGTGTATGCAACCAAACGCAACGGGTAACAAAATGGAGCATAGATTGCATCATGTATCCTTTGCAAGAAGTTAGATTATCTCCGGAGATCAAACTGCTCACATGTGTAGGACTATAAAAAATGAAATAGAAGTGAAATGTTTTTCAAAAGGTAGCTGTCTGTCTCAAACGCATGAAACTGCAGCGAATCGAGATTTGTTCATGGAGTTTGTTCGCAAAAAAATGTCCGCCTCCGAAACAGAATACGAGCTGGTATAATGAAATAGCAAACTAATATGCAGATTATTTGCAAGACTTGCAGCATGAAACAGTTCCGCAAACTACCAGCTTCCTTGTCCGGCTCATCAAGTGTTATTCACATGCTGATTGTCAACGTTCTGTGAGGTAGCGTGGAGGAGTAATCAGGCGAGCAAAGCATAGCTAAAGGCACGTATGACGCTAGCTCTCTAATTCTTTGGTGTATAGTGACACTCGAGCTTGACAACAGTGCTGGTACTGTGCTTGGCAAATGGGCATAATGATTTAAAGGCTTGAAACGTGAGGAAGATATATGACAAGTGGGACTAGTAAATTCAAACACACACACAAACTTCACCATTGCTGCAATCTCTTTCAAATGCTGGACATGCAAAACGGGTCTTCGTACTACTTCATTCTTTATCGTATACTAAATCCTTGGCCTTTTGCTTTCTTTGACCTTGTTTGTGCTAACTATTTCCGATGTGTTGTGTTGTCTGTTGAAAACATGAATGCGCACAATTGGAACATAATGCCCTGCTGATGTGGATGACGAGACAGTTAAGAAATGCTGATCAAATACAATCATTCAGCTTCTGCACCTTCATATTTGCAAAGATATGAACATGCCACAGGAGCATGAAAGCAGCAAACTTTGCATATTTTCTTAAACACCACTCTCGCCGGCAACTGTATAAATATATTGGCAAGTGGAGAGGAAAATTGGCGTAGGACAGAACCAATCCCGTTCACCGCCCTCTGCTCTCAACATTGCAATAAAAAGAACAGATGTGAGCGGCCGTGTGAATGTACTGAAGGTTGGACTCGAAGATCATTGCAGTTTGCTTGACTGACTTTACTAATATTTTCTTATGAAATGCAAACTGATACAATTTGAAAGTGAGCTATTTTCATTTATTATCATCATGTAACACACACATCGTTGTGTACTACAATGGAAGTACTTGAGATTCATCAACTTCATCTTTTGCCAACTTAGCACTATTGTTTTCAATGCTCCACAGGAGACAGATGTAGATTTTGCAGAGTGGAAACTTTCCATCCGACGATGAATGGCTTTACTACTGTACAACGTGATTCCTCTAATAATTCATCTGAACTGGCAAGGAAGTGAGGATTTTAATTATAATGTCATAAAGACACAGTCGGATCGTCTGGTACAGCTATGATAGGGAGAAATAGTAGGAAAGTACCTTGTCCTTGTACATGGGCGTATAATTATTTGAAAAGCCAAAGCTACTTCACGACTCTTCCTAGACACAATAAATATCGGATTACGGCCGTGAGGAAAGGAAATATTTTCCAGTCGTAAAATTGCACTAAAGGGCAAACTTGGACCAGCCTTCTGGAAAATTCCGATATGAGGGAATTCCATAACACACTTGCTAACGTGGATGCTTGAGTACAGGAAAGTTGGAGCGTCAACTTTGTTAAAAGTTAATTGCATGGCGGCAGGTGCCGGCAATGACAGAATACACTAAGCCCACCCGTTTTCTCTAAGTCCTTAGTGCCCCTTACAGCCGTTGTCCGCGTTATGAAGATATTTTGTGTATTGAACTATGAAGAAGAGATTTCCTCCCTCAAATTGAATGTGATGAGAATGGGGCCGGGTGCAGGCTTAGATGAGGATACTTGAACTATTAAGGGGATAAATGTGTAGCAATCGTAAAAGATTAGCATTAATTAGATTGCTGCACAAGTTAAGCATGCTACACAGGTTCGGATACATTACGAGGCACCTCACTGTGTGGCAAGGAGTGCGCGGAGGATGGAGGCAGTTGGGGGAAGAATATAGTGGGACTTATAGAAGCAGCGCTAGAAGTGAGTTGGAAATACTACTTGAGGAACATATACATCAGTAGGAGAAAAGCATGCGTGTATATGGGGAAGAGCCTGCAGACTTTGAACATGCTAAAATGAACTTGGCCCCCACGAAAATGCTCACCTCCATCCAACCCGCTCACTCCCGCTAGTCAAGGACCTAAAAGTTGCTCCGAATTTCCGACTCAAAGATCAGCTGGATTTCCGATATGGCAGATATCGGACCATTGCTGTTGTCCACAAACAAAGTTGTTGCTACTTTAGTTAATATCAGCAGCGTGCTTCAGCACAACACTCAAGCGTTATTATCATTGTTATTGTGCTGCTTGCTCCACAATTATCAGCGTAGTTGTGGAATTGCAAGAACTAAAGTGCCCTATTCACCAGTGCTTTTCCCTCTGTTAAGCAGGAGCAGCGCCAGTGCGACTTGCTTCCACTTCATTTCTTCTTATTAATCACACTGTCGCATATCATTTCACAAGATCGTTATAGTAACTTCACCCGTATGCTTTTCAGTTTTCTACTTCTCTTGAAGAATCATTTGCCGTAAAAAAATTACTACGTTGTGGGAGTCTACAAGCATTCGGCTGAATTGACAAAGAGAGAGAACTTTTGAAGCAAGATCGACATTGATTTTATTATTTCTTCCTTCTCCTTGCTTTCTTTGCTTCCAAGAATCAATTTTGTAGTTTCTCAGTTGAGTTAGTAACGAGTTTAAAGAAAACAGTTGTCAGTGACAGCAAGTTTGGTGGTAGATCAAGGACTCGTGTTTATCAATTTATTTGTCATCAAAAGCATCATCATCATCAGCTGTTTACCCTCTTCTTCTATAGGTAAGTTGAATCTCATTATCTGACCTACTTTCTCCTACTGCATGTGCACGAGGTCTGGACATGTCTGTGTCATTTTAACCCAGCTCTTCCACATGGAAAAATCTGAGCATAATACTAAAAAGTTGAATCCGTCAAATAGCAATTTAAAAGAGTGCTTCCAGCCCATTTTATGTCTCTATATTATTCCCAGCGCTATAGTTTGGAATGTAGTTTTAGTGTACTACTAGACTTTCCAACCGTCCGGTGTGTCTTGTGCAGGCGAGAAAATCAATGCAACAGGGAAAAGGACTGTATACCACCACTCCTATCGTTATACAGTACGGAATATTGTTTTCTCCGCTAGTTATTTGCATCTATACAAACAGTCCGTATAGTTTATTTCTGCAGACAATTTCCTATTTTTTACCGCTCAACTTCTTGGACGTCAGAGCGATGGTGTGTGCTGAAAATTTTTCATGTCAAACAGACAGCAGGTGCATGAAGAATGCAATGTTTTTCTGCAATATTATAGACAGAAGACGGAGCTCTTGAGGCTTTGTACAACACTGTTACAACCACTCATACAGTTAGACAGTCTTGCTGCTTCCCATTGCACTCTTATTTTAATGGGACTAGCATTTTTTAGAGTACAAGTCAGTTAGGGCACATGCTGTTCAATTCCCTCACACACTCTGTAAAGTGCAAGCCTTGGTTGTGGGATAGTTTGTGGCCACTTGGATGAGGCAGATCGATAGTGTTATACATTTTTATTATATTGCAAAAAAAGACTTGTATTCTCCTCGTCATTGCGTCTTCTAAATTCTCTGTAGTGTTGTAAAGAAGACTCAGCTCACACACGCTTGTCTTCCTCCTTCAATCTGATTTATTCCATTTTTCAACCTCGGCTCCTCTTCTCTGTACTGCAGCTCCCGTCATGTAATACGATGATACTGTTTAATGGACCAGTGAGAATGGTTTTAGCCTATGTCTATGTAATACTACGATAATAACAGGGACTAGTAGTTACACATGTAATGCGAAGGATCAAGTTGTCTTATTTATTATCCTCACCCCTCATTCTTCATCCTTCCGTTTCATTTGGTCGGAGCGAATTGAGGCATCCGCCTTTGTTTAACTTTTCTAATGAAATTATTAAGTTCCTTTAAGGCGATGGATAGGTAGTGCTTAGAGAGTAGGGGTCTAGTTTATGACATTTATTGTTTGTCTATTAGTGTAATGGTTCATTGAAAAGTAATGAATCGATAAGTCACAAGTTCAAGAGGGAAGCCAGAAGAGCGAAAACGGCTTATTGATAAGACTTACATAGTGAAGCCTTGTTCCAATTGTTTTTTCCATACGGCTTCCGGGGTGAGAGAGGCCTACAAAGGATCATACAGATTATTGTCTTCTTCACTGCATTGTCTTTTTGCATCCATCTGCATGAGTCCTTGACGTTGATATGCAGAGGAAAATAAAGCCGTAGGGGCATCTGTGTGTGTGAAAGGAGTGTTTTGCTAGTGTGTGTATGTAATGTACCAAGATATTTTTCTTTGTCTTTGCATGTGCAGAATAATGAATAAAGATTGGGATGGAAAGGAAGTTGAAAGAAAGTTTATCTTTAAGTACACCACATGTGCTTGTTTGATCCATGAGACATGTGGTGCATGTAATGCATTCACGTGCTGTGTTAGATTAAGTTCTACTAGGTTGGGGCATTCAGGGAACATTTCTCTCTGTCACACATGAATTGCAAACTGCATGGACGTTGCTCGAGGTCCAATATGTGCTGATGGGAACGAGGAAAATGAGAGGTTCAGTCGGATCCGCGCCTCCACAGGGAATCCAATGTTTTTGTTCACATGAAAATTCCAATTTTCTTTTCTCGTTTTATTGGACCGACATGCACTCATGTATTGTAGTTATTTGAGCAAATCCATTCAACTTGCTGCAGCATGTTGTTTAGTCATTAATACAGAGCCCAGCTAACTGACCAACAACATAATATTTTCCATAAATTCCAATCATATAGATGAGGATTTCCATGATATTCAGTTTTAGGGTTCGTAATCCTCTCTCTGTATTCTAGTGTTACAACGAGAAATAGCTGCAATAATCTATTTTCCCGTCTCTGTTTTCATTTTGGATCTTGGTCATGTAATAAAAATTCTGTTTTACTGAAGTAGATAAAATCAGTAGAGCGAGTGAAATCAAGTCCATGTGGAAATTAAAGTTAATAGGCTGAAGGTTTACACATACCTAATATGTGACAAACCTTCATATGTATAGATGTTACAGAAATTACTAGAAAATGCCCTAATGATGGCAAAACTCATTGCTCAGCATATCGACACGAAAGACCCTTTGATCACAGGTGTAGACGATCAGTTGTCATCGCCATTTGATTAGAAATAATACAGAGCAGATGATGAGTCTATGGGAAGGACGAGGTGCGTTGACCAATTAGGATTTCCAATCATCACACTCGACCAAGTAATTTCGTGGCCATGTATTTGTTTACTCTGTTTACGATAAGTGAATAATTTGACTGCTCCACATTTGCGTGTAATCGTTGCTACACACAACGATAGCCTTGATCCTGGCAGTCTTCTGTCCCTCATGCAATGAGCAATTACAGTATACTCCATCACCAAATTTTCGCACTCATTACTATCGATACCACCGCTTTGTGCTATGAAAAGGACTGACCGATCGCTCGCAGTATGAGAGTTAGTGCAGAGTCAAGTTAGAGGCTACTTTTTTTTAGTACAGTATTATGTGCTACAAAAGCTTCCTGAACCGTACATTATCAGTCAAATTTTCCTCATGGTATTTACTGTCAAGTGCAAAAGACAGGCTGATTATTGGCCAGGAGGGGGTACCGAGATCGCAGCCACTTACTGCAAGTGTTCGCTCATTCTCAGTAAAAATAGAGAATTGATGGACTTGTGAATGAACACAAAGAGCTCAACTTGACCATGTAATTGCAGGAGACAAAGCAGGAGTAATTACCATGCCGTACACTCCTTTAAGCACAGCCCAACTGCCAACGGCAAGTAGCCGCAGCAAGTGGGTGGTCGGCCGGTCGAGCCAGATTTACAATCGATTATAACAGTAATTTGCGCATACAGGCACACACCATCCAATATAAATGATCCACTTGAAATCATCCCACATAAGCAATTAATAAGCGATTATTTTAGTAACACAAGTACTTTGTCGGGTGTATCGCCCAGAGCAAGATGTACCTAAACGCGTGCAGTAATTTATTCATTGTTTCTTTCTCACTTTCATTGCGATATGTGACCAGTAAAAAGGAACTACACTTCACTTGTTTATAACCTCATCTAAAATCAACAAGGATCCACGCTGACCGCTCGTGATTTTCTTAAGCGCCTGTGTGCATAAATGCTATTTTGTGGTCTGTGGACTGAACTATACATAATATATTTATTACTGTGTGCGAGGGTGGAAAAATATTGTAAATCATAAAATGCCTCTGTGTGTATAATGTGCATCCTGAAATTTCAGAATATTTAAAAGGTTAGTCAAACAAACAGAAGCTTAATGTGTTTGCAGTTTGTGTGTGAGAGGAGCGTTTGCACTAAACAAGCAGAGCTTGAGAGCTCTGTCGATCTCAAGTTTAGTAGTAACTTGTAGTGCCTGTAATCACTGAGGGACACTGCTGGGGGAGTGTGTGTCAGAATTGCAACGATTTGCGCTTATTCACCTAAATTCTTAAGTTTCCCCATTATAAGTGTGAACGCCATTAGAATGCTTGGGTGGTTGACTCCTCACTCGTGAGCATGACCATTTCATTGCGGGTGAAAGTAAGAATTAAATGGCATGGGACAGGTCCAATTAGCCCCATCACACGCGAGATAAAATTAACGGGCTAAATCAATTCCAATTCAAGCACTTAATTAGTTCACTCATGCACACATGTGTGCGTATATGGTGCTTTGTCATTAAAAATAATAGGGAGAAACTGGTTTAGGTGCGAGAAGACTATAGTCCCTTTGTAAATGCACAAGTGTCCGCATTATACTCATTAGTCAATGTCCCGTTTCCCTTGTTTTTTTTTATTGTTATCAGTGTTTGTCCTGATATGGAAAATGGAAACATTCACAGTGTGTACGAAAGGCTTACAAAGTTATTGCATGTGAAGATGAGCTGGTAAATGTATTCCTTTGTCTCTTGTATATTCCTACAGAAGACTCCTTATAGACTGCATGGAGCCTGATAAGTTTGGAAGAAATTGAGCCGCTCTTTATAACGCCACTGAAGGAGATGAAAGAAAGCATTTTATATCATATTTTTTCCTAAAGAGAGAAGATAATGAGGAGTTCAAGAGAAGAGGACAAGAAGAATTCATTATTTCAATCTGTGAGGACCTTGGGATAGACGAGGAAGAGATACAAATCATCTTTCGCATCTGTGAACATAAAAACCAGCGAGTCTGGGGAAACATTTATTTTATTACTCCTTTTCAATGTTCCGATCACAACGGTGTGCTAACTGTGAGTTGGAATCACTGAACGTGCTGGAAGAAGAAGAAGAAGTTTTTCTTGTCGTCAGTTGTTGTTAATGGTGCTCAGTGGATGAAGGAGGATCTGGATGAAGATCAAGAAGACGCTTTGTTCCTGTTGTTGTTTTGGTTATTTAGTTTTGATATACATCGTCACCGTGGAGTCGGCCGAATTTTAAGTTTTTCTTCTTCCGTTAACTCATCCGCCCTTCCGTTTTTCTTCTTCTTCTTTCGTTGTTGATACTTGGTCAAGTTATTTTTCTTGTTTTTACTGTCGTCAAAATGGCTAAGACGAAGACTGTTGTGGACCCTCCGGATGGAGGTTGGGGTTGGGCTGTAGTCTTTGCCTCTTTCATGATTCACGTTATCGGTAAGTTTTATTGATGACATTTTTTACTGTCGGAAGGACAGAATCTGAAGCTGGACTCAATGTTTTGTGTGTAGCTGATGGAGTCACGTATACATTCGGCTTGTTCGTTACGGATATTTCGCAACATCTGCACGAGTCCAAGAGCTCCTCTGCTTGGATTGCATCCATCATGACTGGTGTAACCTATGGAGCTGGTAAGTCTAAAGCTAACGGAACTATTATTGTGGTATCGGATAGTGACATAGTAATTGATTGGGCTTTCTGCTGAAACAATCCAAGGTCCCATAGCAAGTGCATTTGTTAATCGGTTCGGCTGCAGGGCGGTTTCCATAGCAGGCTCAGTGATTGCAGCAACAGGGTTTGCTCTCAGTTACTATGCGGAAAGCGTCTTTTACCTCTATCTCTCCGTCGGGCTTGTCGGGGGTAAGTTGAGTCTGGATTGTAAACTTTAAAATCTCTCTCGCTTTCTGTGGATTTTATCGACTGGCAATAAGTTAAATCAGCTGGGAGTTTATTGAAAAGAAAGCCACGGAGAATTTACGTGCAACATATGTTGTTCTCCATAGGGCTTGGTCTTGGGCTCATCTATCTACCAGCCATTGTCAGTGTGACTTGTTACTTTGAAAAGAGGAGATCATTTGCGACAGGAATTGCTGTCTGCGGCTCAGGCTTCGGAACAATGGCTCTAGCTCCAGTAGTCAAACTTTTGGTAAGTACTGAGCAATAAAGAGAAGGCTGAGATGATCGTGATGGTGAGCGAAAGTGGGACTTTTTTCACAGCTCGTCAATCTCTCGTGGAGAGGAGCATTTGTGGTGACTGGAGGGATCATTCTAATGTGCATCATCTTCAGTGCCATGTTCCGACCAGTAGATGTGATTGAGGTTCCTGCTGACGAAGAGGAAAATCTGGCACCTGCTCAAGAACGGGTACAAGGTGAAGGGAAGCAGCAGGTGATGCCGACTGTGCCGGATATAATCGAGCCACCTACTATACTGACCGAGGAACCCATTGCATCCCCTGGACTAAATTCAGTTAACTACATCTATCACCCGGGTAAGTGGTGGAGTAAGCTATTATCATTTGGTCACGGGTAACTAATCAGTCGGCTGGAAACTTCACAGCTGAACAATCGGCGCGTGAGGGAGACTCCTCACTATTTTCAATGTCAACACCCGAGAAGAAGAAAGCTACTCTCAAAGTCGCATCTGTGGTAAGTGCTTCAAGCACGATCGTACATCATTTCCCCGACTCCTCCACCATCATTCAAGTTTGTAAGTGTGAAAAAATGTCTTACTCTCTTCCTCGCAGGCCGGAGAAACGCTAACTATGTCGAGTAGTCAGCCCGTACTTCCTGTGGGAATAGGTAGCATGGAATCCATTAATCGTTACTCAACACTGCAAACTAAGAAGAGGCACTCTCTCAAAATGCCATTCCAGAGCTCAGGAAATTTTAGTAGCGAGGCGGGAGATGTTCATCATCGGCACAATATTCGACACTACAACAGCTCCACAACCTCACACGGACTCATTCTGGAGCGGAAGGATGTCTTCTACTCCGGTAGCTTACTCAAGATCCCGGATTTCAAGACATTGCAAGAGGAAAAGTCTTCATTAGACAGTAATGAGGCTCCCACGATTGAGGAAGACGATAGTCCAGTGGATTTTGAAGTCCCCAAAAAGCTCTGTGGCTTCATTCGATGCTCACCCAAATTCTACAAAGTCTTAACTACCATGTTGAGGTTTTCACTACTTAAGGACCCTGTCTTTCTCCTCTTTGCAATCTCCAACTTTTTAACCAGTATCGGCTATAATGTCCCCTACATTTATCTCGTGGTAAGTTGCTTGAATGGTGCAACTTTTTGATGGAACGCATGGATGTGAGATATTCTTAAATTACACCTTTGGGACTGTAGGAAATGGCTGAAGATTGTGCCAACCCATTGAAGACGGAGTCCACGGAGTACCTCCTGTCCATTGTTGGTATCTCCAACACTGTGAGTCGTATTGTCCTGGGTTATTTGAGTGACAAGAAATGGGTGAATCGACTGTTCCTATACAACACATCATTGACAATATGCGGCTTAGGTGAGTATATCTAATCCTATTATTCATATTGTCAGCCGCCGACAGTTTTAAGCTTATATTAAGTAATACGTACATGCATTCAACTTCTGGCAATTTTCCAGTTCAGTGAATCTCCGTCAGTACATGCTATAACAATAGGAACAGGTTTATGCAATGGCTCTTATTATCAATTTCATCGGAGCGTGGCAGTAGGTGGGTAGAATGTCATTGTATCGGTTCAAATACCCGCATGCAACGTTCATTAGTTGTGCAAAGTCTTCCGTAACGCATCTTCTTCGCAATCTAGAAGGCATGAAAGGAAACTTGTGTCGTCAAGGTTAAACTGTTTATTCCTCTCCGAGAGCATCGTCGTCATCTATAGCTCCGCTTTTCAGCCGGGAGAATTACTTGCGTGGGAGATGTACGTACTAGATAGAATGAATGACCTTGGAAGGGAATGATGTAAACTTAGCTTCACTACAGCTTTATGCTAGATGATACAGATGCTAGATGTCTTACCACGTTGTGCATATCCTATCACATCACTGAGCAGCTCGTGTAAGAGTAAATACGACAGAAAGGAATCGTATGATGGTTCCCGTCCGGCAGCAGCAATAAACTTTGGCTTATTTTCTCAGTCGGACTTATAGCACTTACATACAAATTGAAAGGGGGGTTGTGCAATAAACTTTCGTCCTGAGTAAATAGCTTTCACATGAAGCAAGGCAAGAAGACCTTCTGTAGGTAAATTTAGTGTACTATAGTACAGAACTGACTAAATAGACTCAAGACCTTGGGCAAGACGTGCTTTGCATGTTGCTGAGAGGAAATGAGCCGGAGTAATGCATGTAAATTGTCATTAGTGGTGATGGGAAATGCTGACTTTTTCGTGGAAAATGTCGCATCTTCGATGCTGTATCGACAAGATTATGAATTCCGGTACGGGAGTAGGGACGCTGACTTGTGCATCAATGTACGCATCGTTTTCGACGTGAGAGAATTTGTGAAAACAATGGCTATAGTGCTGGTAGTATCGTGCTGATCAAGCAAAATGAAGCACAAAAGATTACACTGGGGAAACATCACATGCGGGTCAATTCCACAGTGGATGATCATTATAGTCGGGAAATACCCGCCTGATTCGAGTCACATTTTGGCCAACGACTTGGACTTTGAACTTTGGGGAGTGAGAAGGGAATGCTTTGGGAGTAAATAGCCTCGAGTCTGTTGCATGCAAAAACAAGTCTGTCAGACACCCAGGGCCGGAACACCGAAAATAATGATGACGACGTCATCCAGTTATGGCTGTTCATTGTTCCGGTCTCTTGTGTTATGAGGAGAATGTATTTGCGTAAGTGTCTATGTGTGCATGTGTATTTTCCAACAGACAGATATGTTTGCAAACGATACTCATTGTGGATGGGAGCGGAGAAAAAATGTATAGCTCACCCAAGGCGCACTTATTTTCAACGAGTGCTTTCACGGTTTCGTGCCAAATAGCACTACTGTCTTCATATGCCTTCCATATTCCTCTTGACACGTGCGGATCGCGTGGACAATGGCCTCGCACGAAAAAATCTAGGCTCTTGTAAATGGCTTTGAGAATAGAGCAATGAATTGTCGTCCGTGTGGGATACAGCCATAAAAAATCCTGATGGGTTTTCTACAATGCACATTAGAAGAATTTATGTTTATCGAGATGAATGACAGCGGGGTGGGGCCAGGGTGGTGGTTGATGAATCTGTAGGGATTTTGCCACAATATATATCACTTGCTTGGTGTAACATGTAAGTGGGTGTGAGGAGGTTGAGAAATGTGAAAAATTTCGTGTATTATTTTCCTTCTAGCTACGGCAGCAGCACCATTTACCAATTCCTTCCTTGCTCTGAGATTCTATGCGGCGGCGTTTGGCGCACTGGTTGGAGTCTACGTCAGCTTGACCTCCGTTATTTTGGTTGACCTTCTGGGACTAGACAAGTTGACGAATGCATTCGGGCTTTTGCTCCTGTTCCAGGGGATTGGGACTGTCATAGGGCCTCCTATTGTTGGTAGGAACTTGTCTCCAAAACTTTGCTCAACTGTATCTAATAAGGTGACAGTGATGACTAATATGGTCCTTTTTTTGTAGGTAAACTATTTGACGTGTACAACGACTACCGACCGGGCTTCGGAGTTGCAGGTGGAATGATAGCTATAAGTGGGATCATGCTCTTCGTCATTCCTTTCATTCAGAGGAGGCACAAGAATAGAAGACTGAAGCAAAATCAGAAACTGACAGCCGAGAGCTTGCTCCCGAATTCTGATGAGAAAAACAAAAAGATACTCACGAATAATAACGTCAGTGAAGATTATTAAGGAGTCTTGTGTGTGTATGTGTGTGTTACTCATTGTCCTACCACCGCCCTCCCATGTGCATTACCCCTTCCTAAACCCCCCTTAAGTAGTCCTTCACAAAATACACGAAGGTCCTTGTATGATGCGGCCTCCTTTCCATCAATTGAATTCTTAAGCAGAGCTAGACATATAGGTAAACAGTACTGCGCTACTTGTTAGTGGATTCTCTCATGAATCTGCAATGTTCCAGTCTGACGGCTCACTATGAGTGAATGCGACTTGAATTTTTCAGTGTCTTCAGCTCTCTATATACCAAAAAGAATTATAACCATGTACTTCCATATGCTTTTACCCATTTTGGGTAGCTACTCGGTGTCTGTTGTAAGGATAAGGCGGAGGAGATGGACTAAACTGAAATAGCCGTGAGACAAGGTCAAGGGGTGTGTATGAACATGATGAGATATTAGACAAGAGTGTTTGGTGGTGTGGAAGGCAATATATTGGATGAATGCTTGAATGGTTTCTAATGCTCTTTCTTCTTAAATGCTGTCAACGCCATATCGTTCCTCAGATGGTCTCTGCCAAAACACTCGGGAGGTCATTAAGGTAAATAGTTTTACCTTGTGGGTTTATTTCCGCCAACAGCTAATGAAATGGAGGACTTGCTTGTCGAGCATTATACTGCTCCTCCTGCTGGAACGCGTCTCCATCCATAGATGCCAAGGAGTGCGAGCGTTGGATAGTGGAAACTGTCTCTCTGGCAAAAATCTATCAAAAATCTTACAAACTAACCTAGTACTGCCTACAATGTTGTTCGACCTCAGTCATTAATGTGTAGTATAGCGAGTGTCGTGTGAGAAGCACACATGTGTATGGAAAATTTGAAGGAGTTGTGCTGGGCCATATCTGGTCAATTTTGTGTACAGTGAGAGTTGAGTATAATTATGCATGAATTATTCAGGAGTTTGGACAGAAAGGTTTTAGTTATTATTAATATGTGGCAAAACAAACTTGTCAATGAAATGATCCCCAGGGGATCATCCCCTTGAGAGGAGGTGTAAAGGCGGAGTGATACGTGAAAGTTTTAGTCTCTAAGTGGAATGGCTTAACTTAGTGGAAGGAGAAAGAAAGCTGCGTACTGTAATTAATTTGTGGACCAGCAGACTAACCATTGTAATGTACAACACTTATATAATTATAAAACTTAGAAGTTAACCACATTGTGAAGCTGTGTGTGCGTAATGCGTGTATGGCCAACTCTTAAGTGGATTACATGGGGAGCGTCTTTCCAATGATCCCTTCAAATCTATTCAATTATCCAATCTTTGCCTTTAAGTGTCCACCTGATTTCCCCATGTGTACCATTTAATTGATACGTCCTAGTTGTACGTAGAGGAGCAGAATGTGTGTTGGAGAATGTGCGGAAATTGTGATCTTCTTTGGAACATGTAATAATGATGATGATGTGGCCTGTGTTTTCGCTAATATTTTGTGATACGTATGTGTTACTATTGTGGATGAGAGTGATATGATAATCAGAGATGTACAAGGTGACTAATTGCGGGTGATTAAGTTTTAACCCTCATCGTATAGTAATTATTAAAGACTTGCTGACGTAGTGAAGTAATAGGCAACTGTCAAGTCTTCGGAATCGCTATGAAATTGTAAGCGCCGGCGGATAACAATAAGCGCTAGAATCTTTTCTAAAAACTTGATCTTGTAGGTTTGCAGGCTAAAACCTCAATTAGTTTGAGTTTGCTGTGATAGTAGAGTGAATGTGTAAACGACTGGGTTCGTAAAATTAATCTTAAATGATGAATTGCTGGAGCGATTGCGTTTAATTACAGGCCTGAAAAGTATGATTGTTGCGGTATGAACAAGAAGCTGCTGCGTGTGACGCAGGGGTACACTTTGTTTTTAAAACTTTTATTATAATAAAAAGGTGCTCAGAGAAATGTGTACATGTTTATTGGGGAAACTTTCCATAGCCCTCCACATCATTGCTCAGTGAAGAGTGGAATTGAATCACACACTCGGATCATTACGGTACTTTCCATCCCATTGTGTTTGTTCCTCGAGCAGAGTATTCTGTCCTTGTCGAACTAAAAGTGGGGATCCTCCACAAGTTTTCACTCCAGCACTTTCACTTGCTTTCCCTTTTGTGTAAGTCACCTCGGCAAACTTGACGCGTTTTTTGTTACTATGGCAGCCAAAGAGTATTTGACGGAATCGACGAACAGCCACAATGTGCCAAATTGGTCCAATGAACAGCAAGCTCTGCAATTGACAAAGATAAATCCTGAATAAATGTCGTTACTAGGAGAAAATCTAGACTTGGAGACGTGCCTGTGAGGTGATGGGATGGAAGATCTCCAGATAAAGTCCAGATCCCACCGATGGTGGAAGTAAATCCGTCAGGATGAGAAATACTTTGCAACAAGTTAAAACAAAGGAAAGAACTGCTAAGAAGGTTGTAACCTGAAATAGAAATAATTCCTCATCACGTCTCACAATTTGGAAAAGCAATAGGAATGTTTACCCGCTCAATTGAAGTCGACTCAAATATATGACCTTCAGCTTTGTTTACTTTCCACACTGTTGTTGACTTCCTGGAACGATACCTCGCAACTAAGTGGAACCTATACAAGATGGAAGGAAAGTTGGTTAAAAGTTTCCATAGCTCCTTCATTATTGGACCCAATGAACTCACATCAAACTGGATGGCACTACAAAGGTTGCAAAGACGAAGGCAATCAAGTAGGAAAAGTCTCTCCATCCATCAGTTTCTAAGATGCTGATGTCGCAGGAAAATCCTTTCCTATTGTACCTGAGTAATAATATTTCAATCAGGAGTAAATATGTCACTATTATCTTTCCTATCCCTGGACGAACAAAAGTTGCTACTTTGAGAAGAATGAAAAACGACAGAAAATGATTTGACAAGAATGTCTTACCTTCCCCAACCAACTAATGGGAAAAGGGCCCACAGTGCTGAATAAAGCCAGATCCCAATGGCTAACTTGAAGTACAATGGGGCCTTATACTTGACGCTATGAAAACTAATCATGTATCTCTCCAGACACAGCGATAAGACATTTAATAATATGGACGATTCAAAGTACGTCTTGATGAACCCGTAAAAATCGCACGCTGCTGTCGAACTCCACACAACGCTGCAAATAAAAACAACTCATCAGTCACCGAATTCAACAAAGAAGCTGAGCAGGTCAACTTACTTTTGTGCATATTTTGACGGAAGGAGCAGAATTATATGGCAGAAGATAGCGTATCCTATTTGATTCACCACTAGATGAGTCAAGGTGATCCCGAGGGGAGTCTTAGCGAAGGGTTTCTTCCGATAAATGACAAACAAGGAAAAGCTAGCTGCTGCTAGGTTTAGAATACCTGAAATTTAAATACGTAAATACACAAACACGCACTAATGAAATCAGAGATATTTCAACACACCTAATGACCCATGTAAGAGACCAATGGAAGACACCATATTGCTCTCGCTCTCTCTCTCTCTCACTTTCACACCGTTCTACTTCCGGCCCTACGATTCTCAATATTATTGTCACACACGAAGCGCAATCATTCCACAGGGAAAGTGTTGAGAAATCAATTGAATGCTTCCAATAACACGGGAAATGAAGCCGATTTTTTCAAGCATTCTGCCAAGACGGAATAATGGTTTTCGAGAATGCAAGCACTGAAAAGTGGCAGATTAACATGGCCGCATTCAGTCAGATCTCATGCCCTGGAGGACACTGAGAAATTAATCTGCATAAACTTGGAGAGGACATAGGCACACGTGCGAAAGGCTGGTTGTGTCTCAGTAGACCGTGAATACATGGCAACTTGACGCTCAATTTAATCTTGTTGTTGCAAGTAATATACCATTGCAAAGGCATAGTTGACCATTGTTTCAAGCCACTGATCCCCTAAAGTGAGTATTCTGTTTCCGAGGTTGGATCCCTTATAGTGTCTAGTCTACCTTGTTGGTACAATTTGTCGTCATTCATCATGAAGAATGAAAGTTAATACTTGGTGTCCCATAGATCGGAAAACATGATGTCCGCGAGCAGACCCTCTCGTAGTTAGTAACGCTCCTCATCCTTCTTCCATATTATACCTTCAAGTTCAGCCGGCGGGGTTTTGTTATGTAATCCCAAGTGTACTGTGTGCTTGAGAATAAATGGCATTCTTAAAAAGCATCCCGTTACGCTATGGAGAATATATGACAAGATCTCTCATAAGATACAGTTACACTGTTTCTTTTCAACCCAAATTTTAACATTTAGCTGATTTTATTGAGTGATTTCCTCCTAACTGACTTCTTTGTATAAAAATCCCCGCCAGCTTTCACATCTAATGCTCCCTTCAATATACAACTAACCAAGTACTCACCACTTGTAAAAACTTTTAAGGCTTTCAAGCCAAGAGTATACTCGAAGTACCCCATACATTTCCGACTCATTTGTAACTAAAAGTCACAGTTGCTTTGGCTCCAATTGAGACAGGTTACTTTTTTGGGTTTAATGATAGAGTAACCCCTTCACCTCCAATCATATTTCCATTGTCACAATAAGATTTATGTTTGGGTCATTTCAACTCTTGTACCCCATGACCCTTAATATGAAAAAATGGCCAAGACTATCGATCTTAGCAACTAATAAGCATTGCATTGATAACTTTACTTAGAGCAAAATTATACTGCTGAGGTCAACATGCCAAACGTCTTAAAGTACACCATAAGCGGATGAAAATAAGATTTTGGGAATTTTCTGTATTTTTAATTGTTGGTCGTACTTATTTTCCAGGCAACTATATAGACTGACAAGAAATACTTGGTGTGAGGTATTTGGAGTGGGAGATCTTTCGTGTCCTGCTCATTAAGGCAAAAGGCAAAGGCATTGGACAGCATGTGCATCGATTTCATCATCACTTCACATGCAACATATAAGTCGCCTTAAGGCCAAAGTCCATAGCTCGCAAAATAATATTCAAGTTTCCGGCTGTTTATTTGCTGGTCAAATGTAAACAGTTTGGAAGTTTTAGAGTTGGCCACTGACATTTGGATCGGATTTTTCACTCGTGTCAGTTGGTTGTATTTTTTTGTGTAAAAAGAGCAGGAAACTGTTCAATATGAGTCATAGTATTTTTAGGTTAAACAGTTTCCTTCGGTCGGCGAAGCCGATGCGACTTTTAAGAACTTTTGCATCAGCTCCTCCAAGGAATTATTCAGTACAAGAAGTGGAAATACCCACCAGGGACACGTATATTGCAGGTAAAGGCCAAGTGTTTTCAGTGTGCTCAGTCTTCTTTCATGACTTATAATAAAAGAATGCGTTAATTGATAATAATTGTAAAAATTTCAGGAAAATTGTGGCAAGGAAACGATCTTAAAGATGGCCAGCCTGGGGAAGAACATCCCATCGTTTGCATTCATGGTTGGCTGGACAATGCTAATTCATTTGATCCATTACTCTCGCGAATTATGAAACCTGGAAGAATCGTTTATGCCTTGGATTTGCCGGGTCATGGGAGGTCTCCGCTGGTCAATAGATACTTTGACGGCTTCTCAGAGTTTCTAGTCTGTCTCCGATGCGTCATGAATGAGTTCAAATGGAATAAAGTTGTTCTTGTTGG
>JAQIWI010001219.1:0-18091 GCA_034698825.1 Deuterosminthurus bicinctus | reverse complement strand
TGTGGCCTATATTAATGCCACAAGACGGTTCGAGGACTCGCAATAGTAAAGTCAATATGAGGATAGCAATAGGCCGGAGTGCCTCGGCTGGTCCATGGGGGTATTTTTATTTATAAAATACTCCGGGACACCTCAAATATATATATATAGGCAGCCCCGCACGCTTGGTGGCTGTGTGACATGAGTGAGTGGTCATGGTGGAATTCCATGTGAAACATAGCGGGCTTAATGTTGCCCCGACATCACTGTGAAGGCAGACATTCGTTCTCTTGGTAATTTTAGCCTTTGGCTTGGTTCTATATTTGGAATAATTTGGGAAGATAGTGCGGCAAGAGGATGTACACAGCTCTTGAGCATCATTTCCGGCAATATTTCCGCCAACATTGAAAGCATAATTTTGGGCTGGACTCCTATCATCCACTAGATCTGATTCGATGTGAAACTGATTCAGACTGATGCTATGAGAACGTTTGTCTTTGTTTTGGATGAAAATGTATTGAATACTGTCCAGATCCTACTTGTGTATGTGAGCAGCTATGCGTGGAGTGGGAGTGGGAATGTTACAAAACTCATGCACAACTGCACTGTAACGTTTGATTGTGTGAGCAACGCTGAATGATGGAAGGAATAGAAATGTGTGTGTGAGTGGGAAGTGAGAAAGTCTAGGGATAGATTTGGCCCTGGAGGTTACGTTACAAAATGGGCTTTATTGAGATAAAAACAGACTGTCTCTGACACAGTGAACTCGTGATGTATTGTGCTCTCTCTAAGACACTGGTGACAGGAAGCTTATATAGTACAGAGTCAATACAGATCAATGAGTATTGGGATATTCCATTGTGGCTTAGTCGGATTTGGGATCACTTGGGAATCATCATGATACACAGCATCAATGCATGTGCAGGTGTTTTCCATGAGTCTCATGAATTACCTTTAATGGCATGCTACAACACAATTAAATATAAAATGTGAACGGAGCGTGAATACTACCGAGTCAATGAACTCACATCAGCGTTCCAGCCATGCAAAGCGGTGCTATAAGCGATCTCCTCCTCGTCTGCACAGTGCACACACACACGTTTCTTCTCCTCTTTACTTCTGCATAACCTTCAACCAACTGCAACTTGTTACATATTTATGTGCACGAGATGCTTTACAATCACCGTCCATAAGAGCACACGCAAGCCAGAAACAAATAGTACGAAAGAAATCTCAGTCCAGTTCAGGCTGACGCTGTCTGCAATTAGTTGCAGCAGGAGTCCAGCTCAGTTTTCCACACGGAAATTCAATTCGATGTCGGATGCTGAGCTGGACATTGCAATAATCACGCTGGGGACGATTTTGTTGCTAGTGCTCAGTATTCAAAAGTAATACAAGGGTTCAATTTGAAAAATCTGGCACTGTGGCGTGGCTACCACCTATACGACTGTCTCTACAATGAGGGTTCGTACGTTTCACTTTGTGACAAAAAAACTCGTGCGATTTTGATGCAATTTAATTTTTGTATTCTTTGAATCTGCTTACGATTTACAGATACATTTCCATTGTTACAGCCTGCCTCATGGCTTCAGCGTTACTTTTTATCGGGGACTTGAGTTGCCCTGCTGATCCTTTAGGAGCCATCCTCATGGACGGGCACTCTTCTTTCTTGCCATTACTATCATTATCTACCAATACTTTAAGGTCGACGTGAAGAAACTCAAGTATAGAATAGTGGCAAGATAACAGGAGAGTTTTCGGCTGATTGTGGAAATGAAATGATTTTTGGCCGCCGTTTTAAAGAAACGAAATTCTTATGGGAGTAGGCTATTGTAATGTGATGATGAGGTAAAAAAAAGGTTGAAAATCTAAACTAATGATAACAACAATAATAAATATAAAAAAATAATGTCCTCCTCCCAGTGAGAGAGATGACTGTGGAGTGGCATGGCTATGGATGTTTGGTGGTGCCTCTGTGGCAATAGGAATTGTCACTGAGAATGTAGTCAGGATAGTAGTCGTGCAGTAAACTCAAAGTCTAGTACGGACTTAAATAGTGTGTGTGTGTGATAAGTGGGAGTTGTAATCAGCCACGCAACGACAAGGAAAGTTATATTCTTCACAAGTAGGATCTCGTAGCCTTCCATTGTTGTACACAATATTAATTTGGCATGAATCTTTTATTTAAAATTTAAAGATTCCAATAGCTAGTTGATATCGGATATTCTAAGTGATACGAGCAGCCATCATCTGTAGGTTAGTTGTGTTGTCACCGAATGTGTCATTCTTCGATCCAACGACATTAGCGAAGTCAAAAACAATTCCTCCAAAAGTTAGCCCGTCCTTCAGTTGCTTAAATACTTTCTGTAAGATACGCCAGCAAGCTCCCTTGTTTGAAATAAAACAAATTCGTTGCTTAAAATAGTTAATCTTGTCAAAATGCCCAAGAAATATAAACGCTTTTAGAACTTGTTCCAGCAACTAGTCTAATTTGGACCCCTTCGAGTATTGTAAGCCTAGTCTCTGCATTTTTGCGATTCACCTCAGTAATTCTGGACAGTATCTTGGAATCCCAGATTCTCAGTGTAGCTTGTTTGACTTTCATGGGTTCCAAAAAATTGAAATTCTGCGGTTTGCCGACCATCTCACAAGTTTTAGATGACTATAAAAACAAATCGTGCCTCTTGGAAGTGCATATGCAATCAATCTGATTGTTGTAATACTTTGCAAGTGACCTTATTGTTATGGAGGTGGCTTGAAGGTTGCTGGATCTTGAGATTTTAAAACTAGAAATCTAGTGATTTTTGTGGTAATGAGTTAGCTTATACTAGTTACAGTTGGTTAGTTACTAAGTAGGTACGTTGGCCGTGGATTTAAAAGTCGAACAGCGTCTGGAAGTAACTTTAATTAACTGTAGTTGCATTAGATGTAAGTGTGCGAACTAGTTGTTTGTATACAATATGATCTTGAGTATTAAGTTTCTTACTTGTATTTAAATAAATACATATTATTAAATGTTTTTTACTTATATCGAAGTTTAACGCTTCCCTAGTAAACTATAAATTCATTTGTATTTTCTACTATACGAGCTGCAAATTTCTTTTCAACAAGAACAGTAATGATATTGGCGATATCGAGGTCTGGCATTGAAGGCCTACAAACCTCCCCGAGATAAAAAAAAAATTATATTGGCATTTTGACGTTCGAGAATAAAGCAATACACATATGCTGCTGGAGCAGGAGGGTCAACATGCCAAGTCCATGATTTGTGAATTTCTTAGGTGAGAGCTACACATTTTTTCAAATGTTGCAATCGAATAATAAGTGACATGCTATGACCAAAGCACTGGGTACGTTGATAGAACAGCAAACCCAATGGCATTGAAAACCTAGCTATTTGTGCTTGGCAAATGAATGGAAAACTCGTGTAATTTTAATGCAACTTGATTTGTGTATACACTGAACCTCCTTCCGATTTATAGATTATACATTCCCATTGCCACAGCCTGTTGGTTTCAGCGTAACGTTGCACCGGTGACTTGAGTAGCCTTACTGATTCTTCAGTAGCCATCCTCATGGAATCATGGACGGGTATTCTCCTCCCCATCACCATCATTTTCTGCCAGTTCCTTTGAAGTCGACGTGAAGAAGCTCAAGTATAGAATAATGTCAAGATAACAGTGCTGGTTAGGGAGATGCAATGCTTTTGGTTCCCCCCCCGTTCAACTAGTTATTGAAACCTTATTGGAGTTGACCATTAAGCGATGATATGATAAGGTACAAAAGAGTTGAAAATCTAAACTATTAATAACAATAATAAATATAAAAAAAAATGTAATCTCCTCACAGAGAGAGACTGCCTTTTATCGAAGTGGTTGCACATGCTGTGAAACAAATCATAAAAAAGGCGGGAAATAAATGTTTTCAGGAAAACTCAGGTTTTAACTTTATCTTGGTTTTGTAATGGATTAATTTAGTCGGTATCGTTATAACTCGAAAGCCAAAATCAAAACTTGGAGATGTCGTTGTATCTGCCGTCCAACAAATAATAAACAACAGCCGTAGTGAATTCGTTTGTCGCAGCATAAAACGATTAAGAATCTGGTTTTCATTGTTGAATGTAGCGGTTTTCTGTAATTAAACAGAGGGATAGTGTTTGTCGCCTTTCTGCAGCTGCTTTGCTGCGTGGGCAGGATTGAAGAGATACAACTAAATTGGCAATTTCACCCAATTTATTGTGCATTGAAATTTCCTTCAAATTTTGACCGCAGAAATCGGCGGGAGCCATGACTTCTCGTTCATCATCCACTTGAGCTGATTTCATGTGGGAAACTCAGCTTGACTCCTGCTCTGAGAACGTTAGTCTTCGTACTGTAAGAAAATATTTTGAATACTTTACAGATCCCACTTTTTATTTGTGAGCAGCTCTATTTGGTCAGCTTTATACTCTACAGCAGGCAGCATTAGTGACAGTTCTAGAGAGATTTGGGCTGCCACATATTGAAACTATCAAAACTCAACTGTCTCTGACAAAATTGGTTGCAAGTGTACTTGTGTGCATGTCACATTTCTAAATAGAACCAAACACCTTGAAAACTCTGTTACTTAACACAACAAGTGAGAGGGAACTTGCCGAAGATTTTAAATTTTGTGAGGCTTTGTGGCATAACTCCCAGTTTTAATGAATGCTGTCACATCCATACTTCAGTCTCGTACTATTAGTTGAGCTGTCATTTTACTGATCTAGACTTATTGAACAAAGAATCGAGCGAACATTCATCATTGTGTCTGGCGTCCCTTCCCTTCCATTTCCTGAACGCATGGGCCGCATATTCTTGATTAATCAAAACAACTATTATTCACAAATGGAATGTTTAGGCAAGTGATCACTTGTAAACCATCCAAACATTACCGACAGGGACACTGGGGAAAATTCCGGGGATCTCAAGACGAAATGAAGTACACAAAGGAAATGTAGCGTGAATAATTAAAAGTGATAAACTCACTTACTCAAGCGATCCAAGCAGTGCATCTTCTTTTTAAGACCCTTTGGTCTATGAAACGTACTTACGAGCTATTGAGTGTTACGTTCTATAAGTATGAAGAATTACGTCAATTGTAACTTATCGTAATATCTCAGCCGAATGTTCTGAATTCTAGTCTTGACACCGACATTTGCACTGGGCATGTAATGTTATATTGTGTTGTCGTTAAAGAATAGCAATAAATGTTCTTAACTGCACTACTATAAATTTAATGCATGGTATTGATCAGTATCGCACCACCTAATTTAATGCCAACAAAGTTGATATGACAACCATAGTTTATAGCATAGGGTGGGCCATATTAATGTAAACAGCATGCTTAGAGAATCTTGGGGAAATTGGTGACAAAGCTCGCTATAAATTCCTTCATCACTTGGCTGAAATAGTCGAGCTCGAGCTCAAAATGAAAGTTCGATTTTAACTCGTTGATACAACCCACTCCGTAATCACAGTGTGACCTTTACTCTCGTTGGTCCAGCTCCAGGTCACATTGGCCATGACCATCGCTAACCGACATTAAATTCAACTTCCATTTGAATAAAATTACGGAACAAGGATACGATGATGCCAGTGACTGTATTTCATTACTCGACCTCATTAATATTCATAATTTTTAATTTTCAATAAATAGTGTGTGGTAATAGCCGATGGTCAACTTAGGTCATAAACACCCACCAAAGCTCTCCAACCAACTACCAGAGGGAAATCATTAAATATTGTTGAACTTTACAACTCCATTGGCCTTATAGGCGCTCAAGTTGGATTGCTCAAGACAGACCAAGTCTATAATGCTTGTGTTGCTGGCGATTTTATCGGTAATATTGCCGGGAATGTTGATATAAAGCTTTGGACAACAGTGCGTTGCTTTATATTTCCAATAAGTTCTAAATAAATGCCGAGCCAGTAGTGGCTGGAACTGAGAAACGACCGTCAGGCTTGACAGTGCAGCGATCTCAATGAGATGTGGAGCACATTTTATTACATTCAGAGAAATGTTTGTAGCTGCTTGTTTACACAAATGTCATTTGCCCTTTGGCAGATTTTAAGGAAAATATGTCAACATTTTTTCAATAATCAACTTCGTCAGGTGCTTTTTGTTGACAAATTGCGGAATTTCAAAGTAGCAAGACTGATTGGGCTGCGGGACAGCCTTATTGGAAAGGCTCACGAGCCATTTGCAACTGCCATTTAGAAGAGAATAGCAATCTTTCGTTAGTTTTTTCATAGAGGTGTGGATCCGGAAGATAGGCAGCCCCGCGTGGTTGTTGTGTAGGATGTGTGAGTGGTTATGGCGGAATTCCATGCAAAACATAGCGGGCTTAATATTGCTCCTAAATCACTACGAAGTCAGACGTTCGTTCTCTTGGTAGTATCAGCCTTTGGCTCTGCTGTGTATTTGGAAGAAGTTGGGAAGGTAGTCCGGCAAGACGGTGTGCAAAGCTCTCTAGAACAATTTCCGGCAATATTTCCGCCAACATTTTAAGCATGGTTTTGGGCTGGACTCCAATCATCCACTAGATCTAATTCGGTCTGAAACTTATTCAAACTCATGCTACAAGAACGTCAGTCTTTAGTGTTTGTTTTGGATGAAAATATATTGAATACTGTCCAGATCCCACTATGTAGTGGGAATGGGAATGATAGAAAACTCGTGTACACAATAACACAATCAAGTACAAAGTGTGAACGGAGCGTGAGTACTAGCGAGTCAAGTGAAATCACTTTAGCCCTCCAGCCATGCCAAGCTGGCAATTTTTTTTTTCAAGTTTTCAAGCGTTTTCCTCCTCGTCTGCACAATGCAAACACACAAGTTCCTTCTCCTTTTTACTTTTGCATAACCTTGAACCAACTGCAACTTGTTACATGTTTTTGTTGATGCCTTTACAATCACAGTCCATAGGAGCTCACACAAGCCAAAACCAAGTAGTATAAAAGAAATCTCAGTCCAGTTCAGGCTGACGCTCCCTGCACTTAGTTGCAGCAGGAGTCCAGCTCAGTTTTCCACACGGAAATCAAATTCGGTGTCGGATGCTGAGCTGGAAATTTCAATAATCAAGCTGGGGACGACTATTTGCTAGTTCTCAGTATTACAAAGTAATAAAACAAAGCTTAAATTTGAAAAATCTGGTAGTGGCTATCACCTATACGACTGTCTCTACATTGAGGGTTCGTGCGTTTCACTTTGTGCTACAATAAAATTGTAAGGAAGAAATTAATCTGACGTGATTTAAAGCATTAGTTATTGTCATTTATATGGCTTTGGTGTTTATGTGAACAGCTCTTGTGGTTAAGCTCCTTATCCATTCTTTCTTGAAAACTCATCAATTTCAGCGCAGGAAGTTGCTTAGAGACTCATGGAGCAGCGGGGTCAACGTGTCAAGTACATGATTTGTGAATTGAGCAGGTGAGAGCTAAATTATTGTGGAAATACTGCATTCGAATAGTTGGTGACACACTTTGATCAATGCAGTGGGTACGTCAATAGAACACCGAAGCCAATACAATTAAAAATCCAGCCATTTTTTCTTGGCAAATGTCAGAAAAACTCGTGATGTTTGTCTTTGTATTCTTTAAATCTGCTTCCGATTTCCAGATACATTCCTACTGCTACAGCCTACTGGTTTCAACATTACTTTTCATCGGGGACTTGAGTAGTCCTGCATATCCTTTAGGAGCCATCCTCATTGACGGGCATCCTTCTCGCATCATCACCATACTTATCTATCAGTTACTTTGAAGTCGACGTGGAGAAGCTCAAGAACAGAATAATGGCAAGATAGCAGTAGAGTTTTCGACTGACTGTGGAAATGAATGGATTTTTGACAGTCGTTTTAACAACAATATTTAGAGCTATGATCAATGGGTACGTTTACAGAACACCGGAGCCAATGCCTTCGATAATCCATCATTTGGCTTGGCGAAAAATTTAAAATTTTACTTCTGTGATTTGTATGAATTTTGATTTGCGGATTCAATGAATCTGTTTCCAATTTTTATAGATAAATGTCCATTGCTACAGCCTGTAGCATTCAGCGTAACGTTGCATGGAGGACCTCAGGAGTCTTGCTGATCCTAAGGATTATTGCCATGCCCATGGATTGGAATTCTTCTCGCCATCACCGTCATCATCCGCCAGTTACTTTGAAGTCTTGGTGAAGAAGCTCAAGTATAGAAAAATGGCAAGAAAAAAAGACTGATTGTGAAGATGCAATGACTTTTGGCTCCCCTTTCATCGATTTTTTCAAGCAATTAAGTGATGATGAGATGAAAGAGGGTTAAAAATCTAAACTAATGAAAACAATAATTATAAATATAAAAAATGAATGCCCTCCACCCAGCGAGAGAGATGTCTGTGGAGTGACATGGATGTTTGCTGGTGCCTCTGTGGCAAAAGTAATTATCACTTGGAATATAGTCAGGATGGTAGTCGTGCAGTAAAATCAAAGTCGTAGTACGGACTTCAATAGTTTGTGTGAGAGTAATAATCAGCCAGGTAACTACAAGGAAAGCTATGTTCGTCACAAATAGGAGCTCGTACTTATTGAAGTTTGTTATTTGTTGTCTTAAAGTGTTTTAATTCTGTTATAAGTAGCTCTTCGAGGATTGTCAACAACAATGTGTTGCTCTTTTTATATTCCTCTTTTACCTCGTCTCAAGTATGGAGCTTTTTTGATGAGGTACTTTTTGTGCGTCAAACTATTTTACCGTTGTAGGTACGTTAAACCAAATAAGGTTACGGGGGATAACGGCTTGAAGGTGACGTTGATAAGCGGGAAGTCTTTCAGGATAAGTGAGTGCAGGTGTAAGTTTACTCATGAACTGCGTGGGTTCCCGGTGGGTGATGGTTCATGGGTTGCCGAGAAAATGCCGACGATGCATTGTCGTCATTGTTTCGGCAAGATGTGTGAGGTGATTTGGTAAACGACTTACGTAACTTATTCAACATTCGCGAGCTTAACTGACATTTATCCTACACAATACCACTTATTGCCACTGCTCTCTGCGGCACGCAATGGCCAGACCGTCACAGTACTGTAATTCAATAAGAGCCTACACTGCACTGAGTGCAGCTGTCAAGACGATGTCAGTTTAAACAAGCAAAGGGTACATGAGGTAAAGAGTAAGGTCTGTTAAAATGTCTAGTAAGTTAGAACGTCGGGAATTATGTCAGATCACAGGTATAAATGAAGTCATGGAGCTGTGGGAGCTGTTTACAGGTACTTTTGGTTTTGGTAGTGTCAAATTGTTTTTCTTTTGTTTTATCTCGACTGGCCAAGCTATTTCGAATACTCGGTCTAAGTCAAAGTCTCCATCAGAGTAGCGAGATTATATCCATGAACGGGTTTTTGGAAGTGACCAGGGGTTCGTCTCGTTTCCTTTTTAAAGAAGCGAAGAATGGGGCTTGTTGCAATCGTGGTGGTGGAGTGGTGGGGAGGTTAATTATATCTCCTGCGTTCAAGTCTATAGTGTGTTGGTTAACGCTGATTGTTGTAACGGGAGGGTCTTTGGTGGTTACTGCAGTGATGGGATTCGTTATTGCCTCGGTGTCCATGGTACCAGTGGTTCCTACATCCTCTATTTCTTCCGTTATAGTACTGTCTGGCGGAGGGTGGTCGGTATCTAGTGTACCACAGTAATCGTAGGTGATGGATTGATTTCGTAAATCCGTCCAATTTGCTACATGGACTGTCCAGTCCGAAAGGTCGTGCTGCCACACTTGCAATGTAGAGTCTCTGAAGACGTTGTCATCGCGGAATAGCGTGCTATAGAATGCAGTTTTTTGTGATCTAAAAGCAGCCGCAATGTAAAAGAAGCTGCGGTGAGTTAGTGTACCACAGTAATACATACACACTTCATAATAATACACACACGTTGGAAGACAACGAACACACGCTACTCAACAAATGCATGTGTGCATGTCTAACAATAACATGCACTCTCAAACATGTCTGTAAACATGATACAAACTCTTGTGTATTGCACACACGAGTATAATGTAGATTAATAGAAGTACGAATGTTAAGGTTAGTTAGTCTAATTCCTTATCTCTCTGTACTATCATCAAGCAATCAATTTTCTTCGTAGTTATAGTCCAGCGACTGGCTGTGGCTGGGTTGGGTATTTGGAAGAACATCGACAGATAGTGCAGCAAGCCAGATAGTGTGTTAAAGCTCTTGAGCAATATTTCTGGTATCGTAAAGATTTAAAGAGTTGGCCTTTGAATATTATCCCTACACATCATCATTAGTCGTCAAGAATTATTGACAGAATTTTTTTTACAAAATTAAGAACACTCTTCAAATATTAAATGGAGCTTGGATATTTTTATGCTTAAAAGCAACTAAAATTTCTAATCAAACAACTTTGTTATTTAATATTTCAATAAAACTATATCTATGAATACATAATTACTATTATTATTCTCATTTAATATTGTTGAGTTTTACAGCTCCTTTAGAATCTCCAAAGAAATATTGCCGGAATGTCGCTGGAAAGCTTTGGGCCCCACTGTGTTGCTTTGTTTACAACGAAAATCTAAATTGAAGCCGAGCTAGTCGCTGGAACTTAAAAGAACCGAACGACCGTCTGACTTGAAAAATTGCTCACAGAGGTATGGATCTAGAGGACAGGCAGCCACATGAACGGTGGTGTTGCTGTATACATGAGTGAGTTGTCATGGTGGAATCCTATTTAAAGCATAGTTGATTTAAGTCTAATCACTGCGAAGTCAGACGTTTATTCCTTGGGTAGTTTTAGCCTTTGGCTGGGCTCGAGATTTGACAGAAATTGGGAAGATAGTGCGGCAAAATGTTGTACACAGGTTTCGAGTAACGTTTCCGGCGATATTTCTCCCATTAATAAAAGCAGAATTTTCGGCCAGTCTTTTATCTTCCACTAGATGTGGCTACGTGTGGAAAATTAATTTAAGACCCATACTTCGAGAACGCCAGTCTTTGTAACTGTATGAATACATATTGAGTACTGTCAAAGGATCCCATGTGTGTATGCGAGCACCTCATGGGGTGTAACTGTTGCAAAAATTGTGTACATGCTGTTCAAATTCCAGTTTGCGTATTGGTTCAGTATATCACCAAGTTAAGATGAAGGCAAATTCCAGAGATCTCAAGACTCAATCAAGTACAAAAACCACGGAACTCACTTCAACCCTCCAGCCATGCCAAGCTGAGCATATTTTTTTTCAAGAGTTTACCCGTATTGCTCCTTGATGTAAGGCCAAAAAAATTAGTAGTAGTAAATTTTTATAGTTATATTTCTGCGGTTGCTTTTGTGCTCGCAAGTGTGACGCCTCACGTCGTCACATCACTCCGTGGACTCCTATAGTATAAGAATGGATATCATTAACATCAGTAATGATTAGTATAATAAGTATATTATGAATGTACCTCATTTGGATGTGAGAGGAAGGGAAGGATGAATGCGAGAGTAGCTGGAAGAGTTAGTCTCTGGATGAACGTCAAACAGGAAGTAACTTGTGTTGTCAAGTTGGATAAAGTCTGTAATAAACCCCAAAGTTATATTAATTATTATTGTGCGTCATCGGATCACCCAGGGTGTTTATTACTATCCATACTTCCGTCTATTATCCATGAGACCCCGAAGGCAGGAAGCCCGCATAAGTCACCCGGGCATCCACCTCTTATATTGCCAAGCGAGTGTTCACGTCCGAGGTTAACTACGCCCTTCTGAGGTCATAGGGATTCACCCCCCTATGCCACACAAGTGACTCAGGAGATAAAAAAAATTGCCAACTAAATCCAATTTCATGAGCAATTTACTTGAAATATTTTCTTAACTTTTGTCAGCCTCACAGCATTTAAACTTTTCATGTCATTCTCAGCCTCCGCCATTGTCGTTATTTTTATTAGCAGTCTCCAGCAGCGACTCATCTCATCGAAGCCAAAAATTACTCACTAGCTGTGCTGTCCTTCTCTGAAAGTAAAACTTACAGGCAGAACCTAGTGCAGTTGGTCTTTCAGCAACATTTCTGGAAATATTTTCGGCAACACAATCACTGAATACCTGTTTAGGGCACCCCAAGCAGTGTTGCATTTGGCAATGTTGCCATATGGAAACTGCGGAAAATTTCCGGGAATTCCCGGGAATTTTCCCTGCATTAGGAAATCTTACCTTTATAGATTTCCAGAAATCTTAACGGGAACTAACGGAAATCTATGGCAATCTAAACCGGCTCGGTGACCCCTTCTAAATGTTCATTTTTCACCTATTTTGCAGCTCCAAATTCTACATCCTATATTCATCAGAGTTCTGGGTTAGATTGAATACAAACGTTTGTAGCTACAGTGATGGAAATTTAAACAGAAAATTTAGTATTGACCATACATACAATTTATAATTTAATAAGACAATGATTTCAGAAACTCTTTGTGACAAAATATTGTGGTATGCATTTTGAAAAATCAGTGAAATTTTACAACAAGTTTAGGGATTGTGTGGGTAAATTCCATAGAAATCATGGAAGCTCGAATATTGCTGACCTATCTTGAAACTCGAATTTCGAAGGTCCAAGAACCCGGGAAAGTCGTTGAACAAATTGCTAACCTGCAAATCCATCACATCGAGTGCAATTATTCTTGAATTTCTGAGCCAGTACGTCTAAAAGGCTGACATTAACTCTAATTTAGGTGGGATGAATAGAAGTCAATCAAAATTAGTTTAGGTCGTAGATTTGAGCCGTGATTATGTGAATGAATTTCATACGCTTTGGTTTTTACGCTTATTTTTATTGATTTCCAGTAGATTCCCAAGATTTCCAGGAATTTCCGGGAACATTGCGAAAATTTCCAGCCGATTTTTGATTCCCGGGAATTATGCAACACTGACCCCAAGCCGTACAGGCGATGGAAATAAAATGTTCAATAGTTGCCCTCCAGCCATGCCAAGCTGTTCGTCTTTTTTGTGAAGATTTGACCGCTTCCTCCTCGTCTGCACACTCACACACGCTCCTTCTCCTCTTCACATTTGAATAACTTGGAACCAACTGCAGTTTTTGACAGGTTTTTACACGTGCACGTGCAGGGGATGCCTAAAAATCACGGCCCATAAGAGCACACACCAACAAGCCAGAACCCAGTAGTACTAAAGAAATCTCAGTCCAGTTCAGGCTGTCGCTGACTGCACTTAGTTGCAGCTAGAGCACAGCTCAGTATTCCACACGGAATAAATTTCGGTGTGGGAACCTGAGCTGGACATTACAATAATCAAGCTGGGGACGATTTTGACGCCAGTGCTGTCTCTGCAATGAAGGTTTGTCCGTTTCACTTTGAAATCATTTAACGAAATTGTAAAGACTGATTTAGTCTGATATGATTAAAAGCATAAATTTGTCATTTTTGTGTCTTTGGTGTTTATGTGAATAGCTATTCTGGTTCGCCTCTTATGCCTTCTCCTTGAAAACCAGGGCCAATGTGGCAGCGCTTTATAATGCCGAGAATGCTGTCAAGCAACTCATGAGGGAGCGGCAAAAGGTGACATAGGGTCGTCGCAACAAATTCATAAATTAGAGATTCAACAGGTTAGAGCTAAACACTTTTTTGGAAATAATGCAAGATCATGATTATGATTAATGAAATGCTGGCCAGCAATAATGGTTACATAACAGAACACTGGAGTCAATGGCCTTGCTTGGAAAGTGCATGTGTAATAATACTCATGTGATTGTAATGCAATTTGGTTAGTGTAATCACATTCACTGAATCTGCTTCCGATCTACAGATGCATTCCCACAGCTACAGCATTCTGCATTCAGCGTAACTTTGCATCGGTGACTTGAGTAGTCTTGCTGATCCATTTAGCAGCTGTCCTAATGGACCTGCGTTCTTCCCAACGGCATCATCATCAATCATCATCTATCAGTTACTTTGAAGTCGACGTGAAGAAAACCAAGTAAAGAATATTGGCAAGATGACAGGAGAGTCTCCGACTGATTGTGGAAATTCAATCATTTTTGGTTCCCCTTTGCCCTTTCAACGAGTTTTTCAAGCCTTATAGTAGAAGGCCATTGAGAGATGATAAGGCATTAGAGAGTTGAAAATTCGAACTAGTGATACCAATTATAAATATAAAAATGAACGCCAGCCTCCGAGTCAGAGGTGGTCTAACACTGTAACAACTCTCGACAGTCACAAAAACAACATAGGACTAGTGACATGAATATTGAGGTTACATTCTTTGTTTCTAAGACGATAGTTCTATGCAGTCTTCTACTGTCGAATTCCAATGAGGACAGTTTGAACAAAACTTGCAAAAGTACAAAGATTACACAAGAACACGGTAAACAGTTATGAAATCGTCCTTTGGCGAACTTGTGCTTGTGGACCATCGTCGTTTTACAGTTAATACAACAATAGAAGTCTTTTGTGTCATCATCTTGGTGTGATTATTAAGTCAGACTCCTCTCTATTTTTCAAGTCTCTTGTATGATGTTCTGGTTTGTTCACGTGCTTTCATAGGCAAGTTCATGACAGTAAAACAAGCGAAGGCTTTCAGAAATTCCTAACGCGTTATAATAAAAAAAACAGACAGATCTTGACGACCGCCTTGCGAATCTCTCAGAGATTCATTTAAGATTTAATTGCCAACGAGTAGTTTTCCCTACACATCATTTAGTTTATTAAATTTAAAACGTAATTTAAATATTTGTATGCAAAAATGTACGATAAGGGTTGTATCAGTTAATAAATATTTTTATTATAATCACTACATTTTGTTAATTTTTACAGATCCATCGGCATCATTTTTTGCTCGACTTTGTAAGATTGATCAAGACAGACCAACTCCATAATAATGTTTAAGTTGCTGGAACTTAAACATAAAGGTCCCACTTAATTTTTACGGGAGTCCCTCCTAAGACTTAGGAGTCCCTCCTAAAGTTTTTACTGCTTTAATATGGCACTCAAATTTTTTTCCCGCACCCGACAAAAAGTACCCTGTGAGCGTATCTATTCAAAAATATTAGCAATATGAGCACAACCATGTGCTTTCGTTTCTAGTGTCTCCGTAGTTGAAGCCAGAGAACTGAAACGTTCGGTAAAGTTTAAACACTTACCCTAGTTTATAGACCAAAAGTTTGGGGTGAATCGCCCCACCCACTCCCCTTCATTCAGGGAAAATCCCAAAAACCCATGCCACAAAAGTATTAGTACCTTTTAGTATTTGGTGATTTCTGGTGCCGAAACATGAGTTTTTTAAACTAACTGTTCTGAACTGATCTACTGAGGTCTCTACAACAGTTTTGATATTTTTGGTTGAACTTGGCTCACCACTCACGACTTCCACTGCAACGTCAGCTTCATTAACATGGGAACTTACGACTTTCTGCCTAAAACCCCTTTAACAATAATGCCAAGCTGTGCATCTTTTTTTAATACTTGAACGCTTCCTCCTTGTTTGAGCACACATACCCACACACACACCTTCTCCTCTGTCCTTCGGCATTATCTCGAGAAAAGTAATCCCTGGATGGATATGTTCCGTTGATGACAATATCATTAAAGATCCGCGCGGCTAACCAAGCATGAATTTGTAAGTCAATCAAGCTGTCAATTCAGTGTGAATTGCTTTGTGGATTCATTATATTTTAATTAGCTCCGCACTACTGTAAATTTTCTTGATTACATTCAGTCCGATCACAGTAAAGAGAGAAAAATCAAACCCAATTATTCATTCCAGCAGAAAAGCAGCTCGGTTGCTGCGGGGCATGAGTGAGTGGTCACGGTGAAATCCTTTATGCAACAAACGAGGCTAAACGTTTCGCTTCCCTGAAATCACTGCCAAGTCAGACGTTCGTTCTCTTGGTAGCTTCAGCCACTAGCTGGGCTGTATAATTAGAAGAAATCGGGGCAAGAGAATGTGCAAAACTATCCACACCCTCCTCTACCTCCACACCAGGAAAAATTGCCGGGAATGTCGCTGGAGAGCCATACTGGGTTGCTTTATATTTTTATATTAAATTCTAAATTACAGCCAAGCTTCTCGTGCATCACCAACTCGATCTGATTCCCTGTGGGAAACTGAGCTAAGACCCCGGCTCTGAAAATGTCAGTCAGTCTTTGAAATGGATAAAAATATATTGAATACTGTTCATATCCCATTTTTGCTCTTGTTTGTGAGCGAGCAGCTACAGCATATGATTGTTAAAAAACTCGTGTACATGCTGTTCAAACTCCAGTTTCCCTATGGCTAGCCGCATATGACGAAGTAAGATGAAATCAAAAGTTCCAGAGATTTTAAGACGCCATAAAATACACAAAGTGAACGGAGTGTGAATAATAATAGCGAGTCATGAGCTCGCTTCAGCCCTCCGGCCATGAAAAGCTGTGCATCTTCTTTTTCAAGACTTTCTCCCTTGTTCCTCCTGTGCACACTCACACACCACCTTCCTATTCCTCTTGACTTCTGCGTAACCTTAATTCAAAAGCCAACTGAAAGCCTGTTATACGTGAACAAGTTGTCAAACAATATGCTGCTCCATAAAAACACACACACAAGCCAAATCCCAGTAGTACTGAATAAATCTTGGTTCAGTTCAGGTTGACGCTCTCTGCACTTAGTTGCAGCAAGAGCTCAGCTCAGTTCTCCACACGCTATCAAATTCGGTGTAGGATGCTGAGCTGGACATTGCAATAAACAAGCTGGAGACGATTTTTCCGCCAGTGCTCAGTACGACAAAGTTACGCATAACAAAGGGTAAATTTGAATACTTGTGTCACTGTAGCTATTGCTATTACGACTGTCTTTGCATTGAAGGTTTGTTCGTTTCACTCTGTTGTACAATCAAATTGTAAAGACTCATTTGGCTTGAAGTGGTTTAACGGATAATTTGTAATTTTTGTGCTTTTGGTGTTGATGTGAATAGCTCTGATGGTTTGGCTTCTGTCTTCTTCTTGAATACCAGGATCAATGGGTCAGCGCTTTGAGCCGAGAATGCTGCCTAGCAACTCTATACTAGGAACGGCAAAGATCAAATTGGGTCCATGATTTAGAGATCCAACAGGATGGAGCTAAATACTTACACATATAAATATATTAAATAGTGAGCTCCTCCAAGATAGAGGTGGTCTACAAGAAAACCACAGCGCTGCACTGCACTACTGTAAGAACATCTCATTCTAGGATTTGCGACATGGGTATTGAGTTAATAGTTGTTGTTTCTACGAAGACAGTTCTATTCAGTCATCCACTGTGGAATTCCAACAACGAAGTTACAATGTTTACACGCAAGTTGCGATATTGATCTTGTTTATATGTAAATCGATATAACACTAAAGATGAGGATATTGTGTTTCGCAATCAGCCAATCTGGATAACTTGTTTTTGTGGACCATCATCGTTACGTCTCAATGCGATGAAAGTTTTGACTATATGTCACAGATGAATGTGTCGTTCAAAGAGGACAGTTGTTCATTTAAAGAGAGCATCTGTAGCAGAAAAAAAACTGTGTTCATAATTTTGGTATGGCAGGTGTTTAAAAGGTCCTCTTCGTCATGATACATGTACCAAGCATGATGTTCTGGCTGTAAATTGGATAATTGTGCTTAAAATCTGTCAATTAAACTGTAAGTGTGTTAAGGGAAGTATCAGTGAGAGAATGAATACTACAGGGTCCCGCACAATAGCTTTCCACCCCCCTACAGCAGTAAACACTGAACCGATTTTTGTGCAATATAGCTTATTTTAAAGATAATTTCATTGCAGATCTTTTCCGCTTTAAAATTTTAAAATCGGTCGAAAAACAGCGAAATGGCAGGTAAACATGTCGAGAAAGGTCGAATTCTGGGAAATGAATCGGCAAGGCCGATTCATTTCAATCACTACTGAACCGAATTCGGTCCAATATGGCTCATTTTCAAGATAATTTCATTGCGGGTCTGTCACACTTTCAATTTTTAAAATGGGCCGACAAAAAACGAATCTGCGACCCAAAACAAAAAAAAGTCAAAAACGGAATTAATCTGTGTGGCACCCCTCCAGCCCTGCACAGCCACCAATCGCCCCGGAAATGACATCAGGATATTCCGAAATGTCAC
>JAQIWI010001218.1:0-18105 GCA_034698825.1 Deuterosminthurus bicinctus | reverse complement strand
TAATGTATGGAGATTAAATAGATTGCACAACACATGTTCATAAAAAACGAGTGCAGTACAAAGATATGTTAACTCAACTCAACAATTGCTCATCAAACGGTTAGGGCTATTTACATAGAAAACATATTGAAAGCAAGGTAATCTAGTGGAGTAATTGTTGTCAAACGTCTCGGGATGATTCAGTGGTTTTTCTTGTTAAAAAGGTACATTTAAGTAGTTGTGTTGTATGTGTTCAGATGATGAATGCTGCTCTCTTCGTCTTCATTCAATGCACATACAAAGCTTGTTTCCGCTGACATGACATTACATGAGTGGAGACATGAGATAAATGGCCGCACGTCTTCTCTCTCTCTCGTCCAACATCACGCACGCATCATAGTTGCTATTGTCGTCATAATTTAGCAAAAGAACTGATTCTACTGGCCCTCGCAGAATACCATACACTTCTCCTTTGTGACAAAGTTATTGGCATTTCCTTCACAGCCGCCAAAGTGAAATTGTACGCAGTCTTTGACCTTAGGATCATATCTGTAGCGCGTCATCATGGCCCTACAGTGGCCTCGCGTCGCAGGTAAGTTACAGATTTCCTCTGGGCGCTCTGAAAGTAAATAAAAGACGCACCCCGTGAAAAACACATTCATTTCCCTCCAAGAATAATAACAATAAAAGCAGGCTAGACAGGCCGGAGAGGGTGAAATTAAAACATGCTGCTGTGAGATGAAAATTAATTCTGCAGATGCTACAACAACCAACAACTCTGGCTGACGTAGTATACAGAGACGAATTGAACAAAACTACAGGACTGCGGACGTTTTCCTAATAGACACCGAGTTACATAGATGAGAGACTGGGAAGAAGAAAGTTCATTTACCCGTTGTATCCTCACTGGACTCCTCTCCTTCCTCTGCCGCATGGACAGGCAGTCCAGACACGGATCCGATGGATGGACTTTTGGCAGCTGCTACCAGAAGTCCCTCACTTTTCGAGACGCTTCGGGTTATTTTAACGCTACTCGTCTCCGAGTCCGCCACCAGAGGGCACTGGCACTTCTTGCAACCACCAGAACTTTGCTCTTGAACGACAATGCACTTGGCCGCACAGCCTTCAAATTTTGGACATCCAATTTTCTTTTTAGGAGGGGCCAAAGTAGTTGTGGTACTGGCGGCAGTTGTTGTTGTTGTTGCTGCTGCTGTCGTCGTAGAAGTACTGGATGAAGCCTCAGTAGCAGTTGTTACTGATGGTGTTGTAGTGACTAGACTGGCATCCTCAGAGGAAGAAGCTGAAGCATTAAGAATCATGATGTCGTCATCGGCGGCAGCGACGGCGGCTGTATCGTTAGCCAATGGAGCAACATTACTGCTGCTGCTAATACAGTGTTTTTCACACAGGATTTTGTCTTTGAATCGGTTGTTATTCCCCCCACATCCGGACCACATAAAAGGTTCACATGTCTTTGTAGCCACATTGAAAAACCAGCTATCAATTACAGCCCGGCATGGTCCTCTTGATTTCTCCAAGAAGCAATCGTTTGGATCAAATTCTCTCGCTTCGTCTGACTCAGTTCCACTTTCCATCTCCGACGTCGCACTACTCCCGTCCTCCACAGTCTCATCTGCGGTCGTTTCTACTAAAAACCAAAAGTTGAGCAGGGGAAAAATTATTATGTTTTTTTTCTTCTCTCTCTCTCTCACTCACTCACTCCCATACCATAATACTTCCACTTCACTTTCCACAAACTCCTACTACACCCAACTCTCCCACGTACAAAATACATATACACAAGTCAAAGAACATCTAAAAGACTCAAATCCATTTCATTTCCTTATTTATGTCCCCGTACCTAACCTTGTATGTAAGGGGAAATGGAAATGACATTCCCATTCCTTCATAGTGCAACCTATAGACGGACATACTGTTTTCACTAGAAACAACTCAAACACGATCAGTCTCTCTCTCTCGCTCTTTCACGTTCCTTTTCCTCCGGCTCCTAGTTCCATCCGCCTATGAATTGTCCTGCATCAGCGAAACGACATGGAAACAAAGACCCTAAGGAGTACGGAAGCCAAGGCAAAAAAAATCCAGGGGAAAATCCATATCGAAAATATTGTTCCTTCACGCAAACATACACAGGAAAGAGGGGATGAAAAGATGGGAAGGAACAACAACAACAATAGCAAGAAGTATTAAGTGGCCGACCAAACCAGACGTCAATATAAGTCTCAAGGTAATACAAACGCACACAGTGCACACACGGGCCTTTGGGCTATCGTTTTTACACCACTTTCCTACGGTACACTACCTGAAGAATCAAGCTATACATAGTTCTTATTGCTTTCGTATCCGGTTTATCCGACTATCCCTCTTTGTTTCTACACACAATAAAAGTTACTCAGGCAATTTCATTGGATACATTAAGTACTGCAGGAATGGATGAACAGGTGCAAATTAGTTTTCTAAGTAAAATGTCAATATACCAAATGATTTATGCTTGCAAATTTAAACGAATATCAACTATGCAGAATTCAACCGTAGCGTCTTCAAATAAAGTTTCTTGTCAAGAACTTTTATTTCAAGACGCTACCTTTATTTGAACCGAAGAGAAGACATGCTATACGAAAGTAAGATCTCATTTTTCATAGCATTTCTATAATTAAGTTGTCAATTTCATCAATATCATTTGCACAATAATTCGCATTCTTCCACGTTGCCCACGCATTATGGAAACCCGAAGAACGGGGGATAGACTAAGAGACAAGAAATCTGTTCCCACTGTCTCTACCACGTGCGTGCGGTGTGGCTACACGTATAGCTCAAAAGGGACTGGAAACAAGATGTAATTAAAAGGAGGTAGCATAGAAGAGAGGGAGAGAAGGAGACGGAATATAAAAAAGAAGACGATGTGGTGTAGTAGAAACTACCGCTGGAATCCTCCATCAAAGAAAGAGGATGAAGAAGAAGACTTCTTGTAGTAGTAGTTTTCACCATCCAATGGAATATGCCTGCACTGAAGAGATTTCACTCAACACCACCACCACCGTTCGTTTTCCACTTGAATAACTCTCACATCTACCTGAAGTCTAAGAGTCTCTTTTCCTCCAGTGAACACAGCTGCACTAGCGAGCTGGGTAATTTTCCTCGCCTTTTGATCAGAATGGCAGGATTTAGAATTAATTTAGCGCATCTCTTTTTTGGTCTAATTGAAAGCCGTCTGCTATATAGAATTCTTGCTTAATTTCTTTTGGCATATTCCAGGGAGGGACTGTAGTGTATTATATGTAAATATATTGATGTTGAAAAATGAGAGCATTTTACACAATGGTCCAGCCTCAAACTGAGTGAGTGAGTTTGGGCATAAATTTAAATGAGCACGACCACGCATTATTTGAAAATTGTGTGTGTGTGTGTGTGTTTGTATAGTTGCAGAGAAATGAACTGGACAAGTTGATGACCTTTCATCAATCTTGAGCATATATGAACGTGTTATAGCATTATTTCCCACTACTGTATACACCACACTCTCCTCCACATCTTGTTTACTCCATCCCTCTGCCTGCATTCATTTTTCTCTATCATTCGTCCTCCTGCAACAATACTAACTGTCTCAAGGGGAAGACAGCCATATCAGCAAGGAACAGAAGACGAGCATAGAATTCATTCTGACCCTTCTACGTTAAATGCTCACTCAGTCAAAGAATTGATCAATACAGCAAATATTATAGAAGGAGCTTGCTGCCTTTTGTTTTAAACTCGGAGCAGCCGAGTGAAGGAGCATTGAGCGAGAGCGATAGTAAGAGAAATGCCCGTGAACATTTTCAAGTTGATTGTACAGGAAAAGCGAGAGGAATTGTGACGCGAGAAGAGACATTTCAAGATGTGTACAGGAAGAATCACAGGAATATAGCTCACAATATGAAGGAGCAAAAGCGAGAGAATAGTGAAAGGCAAAGCCGGAACTGGAACAGATGCATTTCCATCATCGCACTCAGTCGATATGCTCCTTCATCACAGAGAAATAAAGGATTGATATTTTCTATGCTCCAACATAGCAGGAAAGGGAGAGAGAAAGAGCGGGTGAGCAGAACAGCAGAACATCTTCTGCTTCAATAGAAATTCAGATCAACACTATTGACTTTTACCGCTTCTCTCTCAGTATATGCTCCTTGCACATATTGCTATGTAGTATTGCTTAGGACCCATGGTCGTAACCCTTAAAACCACGACGCGTAGGCGGACGTTTTACACGTGTGCCCAAAACTGAATCCCATATTGAGTGGATAATATACAGGAGCATATGGAGATTAGATCAACTTCAAGGCGTCACATCCCTCATGGTGTGGGAGAAAGAAGGAAAAGAAAATCGGGGAAATTTATCACTACAGCCAAGTTTCTCTTCCTTCTCATCGACTTTGCTCGCACAGCAGCTTGTGGAGGTTTGGACTAATATGGAATTTAGAAGCTCATCCACGTGTCAAAACAACTTGCGCATAGGGACTTGAGCCTTATAGCTCCAATGCTCACAAAAGACTCGATCCGTTTTAATTGGATGGGAAAAACAGAGCGGAGACTGATAAAAATTAAGAGTATTTCTCTCTCTCTCTCTTCTAAATTAATTAACTCTCCAGCCTGACAAGTTTGAAGTATTTAAATGTGTTTGAAATATTATATACTAGGGAGGGAGCATGTTCAAGTGTGTGTGTAGAGGGAAGCTTGATATGAACTTGAATTAACGACTCGGCCTTAAAGGATGAGAATCAAGTGTGTTGAAGCTATTTAGAGACACGCCCACTGTGTAGAGTAGTGGCAGAAGAGACCATTAATTCTGATACACATTCACTGTGTGTATAAATAAAAGGAAAATACAGTAGCACCTGTTTGCTCCAGTCTTATACGCACAGGGTAACATGTTAATTAGACTCCTGAGGTGTAATATACGAGGGGCAATAGAAATAGGTTCATGTGTCATCCTGTCTGCTGGATGTATACTTATAAAATGCGTCATATCATATCACACAATGCACTGTGGTGATATCAATAGGATCATTCAAACTGCTTTAACAGCATGCTCAATGAGTTTGAGGGGCGCACTAAATAGAGCGTTATAGGAATGAATGGTGTTAACTATGTAAAAGATGAGAGAGGAGAACATAAGTACAAAGTTTGAGCAATAAGAAAACTTTCTTAAATCCCCCTCTCTCTCTCTCTCTCATCGCAGCCCTTTGTGAATCAAGTTTAAGGGGCCACTAAAGCGTCTACATAACAATAATATAATACTCTCGCTCTCTTTCTCTAACATGATCATCAAGTTACATCAATGAGCGTCATAACTATCTATTTATTAGGCCTAAATTGGAGTCAATACATAGAATGGGATATTTAAGCCGACTCTAGTAACTTTGACTATATAACGACTCGTTTTCAGGATGGATTACTATCAACCTAATGGTCAGGAGAATGATAAAGGGGACAATGTAAGACACACAGAGAGAGTGAGAGTTACATCAGTAAACAGCTTGTTGCCCACAGAAATATTTTCATTTTCTAATAAAGTAAATGTTCTGTGGCGCAGCATGATGTTCCTTGTGCCTTATAGGCATTCTGTATGCACTCACGGCTCTTTTACTGTAAGCCGAATATATTTTATTGTCATTGTTTCCAACTAGCCTTAGCAAGAAGATCTCTCTGCTTATGCATCTTTCCTTATACCATCTTCCGTCCCGGTCGGTATGCTCGTGAGCGAGAGAGGAAAAGGAGGAAAATATTAATATTTTTGATAAACGTGAATATTCCAAGGCGGAAATAAATCTCTCTTTCAGTAGCATGCAGGCAGCCAGCCAGCCATTAGTGGTAGTAGGTTATGTGTTTCTATATGTGAGTGTGTAGTATATGTTGAACTAGCTGGTAGGACAAGCTTGAGGTAAACATAATGTGAGAGGACATACAAAGTAATATTATGACAGATATCTTCTGTAGTTATATCTCCTCGTGTATTTGAATTAACCTACACACACGCCGCAAACACAGATACGGACATGAAATACACTTAAATAACACGGCTTCTAGTACGAAGACACGCACACAATGAAGCTCCCATGCAGACACGAGTAACAAGCCGGTTAGAGATATATACTACACACATCTAAAACTCCAGCGTCACCTTCTTAAAGAGACAGTACCAGTTTCTAGATACAATTTAGCGTGAGCTAAAAGCAAGCAAAGTTGTATTCTAGACGCAGTAGGGGCTCCATTATATTAACTTTCATAAGTATGCCAGCACGAGTTTACTTTTTCTCCTGATTTCCTTCTACATTTCTCTCCCTATCTGCGTCTTAACTTATTCACTCCATTCATTTCGTATTGCTCTCTCTCATAACCCAGCCACTCTGACTGAGCCGTAGCAAGCAACAAACAAAACTTCTTGTCTTCTAAAGAGACAAATCCAGCTTGAAGGCAACACTACAACGACAACAACAACAAACCTACCAAGAGATGGCCAAACTTTGCATTTGAGCATAAATAATTGTAAGGGAAATAATAACCAGGTAAACATTACAGAGAGATGGAAACAGAGTATACAGTATGAAGTCACATAGCCAGGGCCATCATAGTCACAGAACATACACATAAACCACAATGAAGTAAATGGCTCCTCGGTTGGATTGTACAATTGCAAACAAGAATTACATTAAAGGCTGTTAATATTCATGCCTTCATTTCGTAAGTCTTACTGTCCTCATGTCATTTTACTGACTTTCTCTTCTCTCTATGTTCTTCTTGTAAGACAATCCCTGACATAGCCGAGGATCCGCATTTGTACTCAGCCCCCAATGGTTCTCTGCTCCTACAAAATGCGTCAATATTATTACAGAATGTTTTTGGCCATTGTACCGCGGCTTGTTGAGTTATGACGTGAGCATAATGTTGGCCACATTTTTTTTCTAAACGACTGCTGGCCTTCCAAAGCCCCAAAATATATAATAATATAATGCATTGCCTAAGATCCCACTGCAAGGTCTCTTTCTAAGCTCCCTCATCGTATTTACTATACTACATGATCACTCATAAAATGTGCAACGACCTTAAGCTGTAGTGAGCCTTCAATGTATAAAAATCATCCATGTCGGAGGACGAGAACGGTGTAAAGAAGCGGCGGGTGTAGTGTAGGGTGAGCAGAAGTAATTTCCGTCCATTTCATCTTATTAATGAGTTTGCCTCTGTGAGTTTATAAGGCGCGGTAGCCCGAAAGGTGTTGTGCAATGGAGAGCAATAAAATGAGCCAGCTGCTTCACAACCATTTAACTAATTAAATAATGACGAAAAAATCTGCATTATCCGCCACCCACCCACACGCAAGCACACACCGCATCATGAGAAATGCTTTTACGATCTTTACCCAACGTCCGGCATTCATCCAATGTAATAAATGGCCCAAGTTTATGCCAACACTGTACCAGGGATATAGTTGAATGGTTCATTAAAATAAATGAAGTAATAAGGCATTAAGCTCAAACTCTGTGTGTACTACGGTGGAGATGACATAGTAGTGTAGAGAGATGAGAAAGAGGGTGAGACACGGAGGTGAGAAACCTTTATCCGGACTTAAGTACATGGAACAAAGCACACGTATAAATGTATATATATAGAGAGAGAAACGCCTGAGCGGGCAATTTATACTCACCGACGACCACATCCGAGTCTCCACTTGACGGTAGGATGGTCGTAGTCTCCATCACTTGTTCATCATCATCATGAATAGAAGACGGGAGCTCTGTAGGAGAAGCCCGGGACACGTGCACAAGTGCAACAGTGGCGAAGAGGAGAATTAAAACTTTTTTCCACATCATCATCTTCTATTTCTTGGTTTCCCCCTTGATTTTTTGTTTCTTCAAGCCAGAGAAGTAGCACTTGTTGTATATTGTTCTTGTCAAATTATTAATGGATTTACTTCTTCACTTTTCCCAATCAATTTGTTCAAAATGTAATAACGAGGATGAGAGTGAGGCACGCTCCCACACACATCCGCACAAAAAACACACTTGGACTTCTCAATGATATGATTTCTGATGAATTCACGCTCACTTTCAACGGCACACTATTGCCTCACAGGTGGATGCTTTAGCTCTATATATATTGGTTTTGACTCCTGATCCCGTCACTTTAGGGATCCCTTTTGGTGCTACACACTCACATAGTACAACTTACCACCACACGTACACAACATCCACGTCAATCAGATGATGATGATGACCTCTGATGCTGAGAATATACTACTTGCTACTGTGTAGTATAACAGCAAGAGATTCTATTGTAGTTATTATATCCCATACATATTCAACTAACTCCTTGTCCAATTTTTAGCTTACCAACATTTCCTTGCCAACATCACGCTATCAATTACAATATAACAATCACTCTCCTCATGAGCTTTGGCTCAACACGCTAGTGTATGAGGTAGCCAAATCTTCTTGTAATAATATAGTATGACCTTAGGAAGGAAAAAAATCCCACGTCAAATTCCCAGAAGCATTTAGCAGATCCTTTGCATGATGAGTCAAGCTCATCATGCACTAAAAGTCATTGCTATACAACAGACAGTTCTGTATACCAATTAACTTGTCCGGCTGTATCAAGCGGTCCTTCCGTTTCAAAAGTATAAACAGATACATTGATGCCGCTGACCTTTAAACTTCCCACAGTATCTATGCAAATAATAACCACTGCACGTAAATCCCCACCAGCGGAAATGTCTTTGAAAAATTTAACTTCTCTAAAAACGTTTTCATTCATTCTGCAAAAATCCGCTGTGTAACGAGAGCTAGTTGAGCCTTCGGGACTCGGGAGCTTTCTGGAGTTATCAATCATGGCGCTCTGAAGCATGGAAATGTATACATGTGCTTTAGTGCGCTCATGTGGAAAGTTTGGGTGCCATAAGTTGGGATATGCACAGAGGACAAGAACTCTCAGCTTGCGGTTTGTATGAAGTGATGCTCTAAAACGACTGAATGGTGAACAAGTTAGTGGTTGTGGGACACCAAAATTAAGGTGACATTACACACGCATTCACTTACATAAATAAAGATTAATATGCTCACAGATAGAGGCCTCCTCCACGCATTGTCCATTGGAGTGACACGCATTTAACGGATCATAACACGCGCACATTTGCACACACACAAGCACCGTAAATGAGAATGCATTATATTATCAGAGTTGATCTTGTATTCAGCCATGCATGAAATTATAATCAGAGAAGTCAAATGAGACAGGAGAGAGTGTCACGCCCTGTGTTGTTGTTACTATATAGAACTCTACGTGCGCTCCACACACTCCTCAACAGTCAGCATAATCGTCTGACAGTTACATACAAAACTCTCATATATAATACACAATGTAACTAGACCGGTTTTAACGTCTCTGCATGCTGTATCATGCGTCCCTTTCTCATGTGCTCATCTAGAGTCTAATTAATATTCCAATTCAATATTGATTTCATTTCTTCAAAGGAAGATCCATTTGTGAGCGTCCCAGCCCATTAGCTTTTGACATTCTACTACGATCACCCAAATGTAAGGCATACTAAATGCAGTTGCAACAAGAGAGTTTACAGTGGTTTCATTTTCATTTATTCTTGCCCCCGGCGGCCGTAACTAGATATCTATTGATTTTTCTCTTAGTTTCAATAGGTGTGTGAGACTGTTTGGATAGAAACCGCAGGTCATTAGAACCATTTAATCAACATTTTGCACCTCCAGGCTCCATCCTGTCTCCCACAGTCACTTCACACGTGCGAAGTGTATACAAATTCCCTTTTCACTTAATCCTTTCAACTGTTTGCATAGTCAATCAGACAGCACGAAGACAGGAGCCTTGGCGGACAATTTGTTTTTTTAATGTTGTTTGCAAAGAGATCTCCTTTTTATTCGTTACAATGTCAACACCAAAAGCGGGTCAATATGCTTCTTTTTTCTTTGTGTGTTAGATTGCTACGTGATGAGTATTGTTGCCGGACTAAATCGTCACGTTTCTACCTGAACCTTGGGCAAGAGGGAAAACAAATTCGACTTTGACATGCATTTAGTCAGATTGAAAGAGAGAACGGGACTTATTTGTGAGTCACACCTGAGGACACAGAGGATTTCCCATGAGATCCAAATTAGTTCTAATAATAGGGACGGATGAGGTTCATTATAATCGCCGCCGGAAGCTATAATAATTGACCATGCGATGATCTGTAAAGAGAAGAAGAGGAGGGAATGAATCATGTATAAATTGGACGTTCATTTCATACTGTGCTAGTACATGGTAGGTGATTGAGCTCTATAATTACTTGCTCAGAGCCCAGTCATTGTTGCATCAGCCCATAAGCATCCCACATCGACAACGACGAGTGTCCCTCAGGAACCTCACAACCGCTGTCTCATGCTGACAAATGAAAGCGTGTGGCTACCAATGTTGACTCTTCCAATTTACCACGACAGTATACACTCTTGCGTATGTTTGCAAATATGCTTATGCATTCCAGTATTCTGTTTGCTGCCGTATCGTCTGAATTATTCATTGAATTGCTAATGCAGCCGCAGACACATATATGAGCTCGTAGTACCTCACACTGTATAATACAACAGCCATAACAAAGTATCAGCTTCCGTATCCCACAAGTCTGCCAAAACATTATACAAGATCAAGCTCGTTGTGATAGATTTACCAATGTTTTTCCGCAAATCCAAACTGCACTTCCGCCATTATATTCCTATTGTGCATTGCAATGGAGATTAACAAGTGCAATTATCCCAAATGGCCTTGCCTTGTCTTATGTACTGCTATGATCAAACCATTTCTTAATATTTCCCATGAGATATAACGCTACCAATGCAAAGTTTTTTCCCCCTTCCTTCCTTTAACCTAGAGGTCATGAACGTATTTGCCTCATGATTATTACAGTTATCACCATATTTTCTTCAAAATCCTAAGGTCAAGCATTGTTGAGCCAGAATAATTATGACAGTTCACTCAGTCAGCTAACGAACCACTGCTGTCGATGAGTGGAAATGAGCGCCAATAATGTTGATGTGTAAACTGAAAGTGATGGCTCATTACATGGTGGTCAGGTAAGTATGGCAGACAGCGCGTGGATCTTGTGATTAATGAAGGCGTATATACAGACACAATGAATTGACCTGATTCCAAATTGAAAGCAATAATTTCAACTATTCAATTGCACCCTTAATCAACTCATTGCCATTTAGTGCAGAAGAATTGCTGGCGATCACACTCCTGCACTGGCCTGATAGTGAGCAATCCAAGTTAGCGTCGTCGTAGTGCCAATAAATATCGCACGGTGATTAGCATTGGCAATGTAACATTATAAGGAGAGGGAGCGATGCGGGAAGCCATTTAGATTCTGCTTACAAATTTCACACTCATAAATTCTATCGCTACACAGACAGACATACACACACGTATGTAATTTGGGAAAGAAATTGCGCATTTGCTGCGTACGAGTAACAAGGCAAACCCGCATGAAATTGAATTCGCAGAGGACTCTCTCTCTCTCTTACATGCATTATTAACGATTCACAATGGAGAAAAATGCATGATTTATGAGACGGGAACGAGGGCTGTGTGCAAGTGTATAGTATAAGGTTGACTGTATAGGGTGAGCGAGAGCAGAGCATCACCGACATTCCGTCTTCCTCTGTGTTTGTGATCGACGAAAACACTCGCGCCCTCATACATGTCCACGCAGGACGGAGGTAGGAAGGGAAAAAGTTAAAAAATTGTGATTCTAAGAGTGATCTCATAAATAACATTTTCAGGGTTTATCTTCAAGTGCATGGAAAAACAGTGGCACACATATTTTTCCCACACATACAAGGACTTTTAGTACCACTTGGAATTCATTTTGATCATTTTTCAACTCGTCTCGCTCAGTCAGTCGTCTTGTGGTTGGATATAGAAAGAGACCGAGAGAGATCAGAATATGTGGTTAGAGAAGCTGTTCGGGATCATAGGGGGAAAGTATTGGATTGTTTATGGGAAACTGCAATAATATTATATGAGGATGTACAAAGGCAGGAGAAGGTATACTATTGCTATAGTTGTAACACACGCCGTGTCTTCTGGTTGACTTGACTCCCCTCCACATTATTTCAAGATGAGACAATAACTAAACTAATTAGAAGAGTAGTTATGAGTCCCCTCAGTATAGCATCTAATCTGCTTTTCATTGTCATTGTCCAGGACCTGATGGGAACCCAGTAGGGCCATTTCCATGAATTTACCACCGAGTCAAGGGATTCACTTTAGAGAATTGCCAGAGAACCTTCCTCTTATTCCCACCATACTCTCACACACACACACACAAATAGCACTCTTATATGCACAGTTGAATCCCAGCCGAATAGCTGCAATTGAAGCCCGCAATGAACTCGTATCATTCTAACTGGTAAGAGGAGTGATAGTTCACATACACACTCATAAGAGCCCCACAGACACACGTCTGTCTAGTCTGTCTGTCTCATCTTCTCTACAGTCAGTTCACACACAGGACGAATGACTCCCATAAGTTGAGTAGAGGACCTCTATACTTGTTTAACGTCAACATGTCACCCCATAGAAGACTACCCGCATTACAGTGGGATTTCCAGTGAGATTTCCTAGTCCTTCAATCCTTCTATTAAATATTGTCTCATGTTCCTCACGTATAGTACCTCAGTGCTGTCACTTTGATTTGGTCGGCGGATTGTGCGCTCGTAAAAATCCTCTCTCACTTTTTTATCCTACTCTTTATTATCAGCTCCTTAGTATTCCAAATCAGCTTCTCCCCTTGCTCATTAAGCCAAATTCTTTTTAATTATTTTCTTACACACATACTGAGCCTTGCACTCATACATAGACTCGCACGTACAATAATGGCATATGTACCAATGCTACGTTCTCACATACATTACAATTATCAAGTTCATGAGGAGTGTAATAGCCTTAAGTGTTATATGCACAGAAAGTAATGGAGAAATTTTGCTTCTGGCCTTGCTTGAATTTCTCCATAAAACAGAGGGAATGATAGGATATAATGCAGATGGTTGAGAGTATCGAAAATACTCAGGCTAGGAAGGTCTGAGCTAGAGAGAGAAAACAAGTCGTTTCCTGCACCTGCCAACTTGTGGCAATTTGAGAAAGACGAGAGAGTGTGAGTGGAGTAAAAGATGAAGAATATAATAATAATAATATAGAGTCGCTCCTGCCAGCTTCCTTGTAATTTTATTTGGGCCATTTCACAATAAGGTAATATTTGCTACACACACACACGGAGTTTCTTGTAAGCAAAGGAGCGAAGGGGGTTGGAGGATTTTTTTTTTAGATTTTGCTTCTCCACGCTTTACCAAAATAACATGAGTAAACCAATGGTATAAAAGCAATATAGTCAAGCTACTACTGGGGAAGGTCGACACGAGGAAATCATGCTAAGTAGCCCAAGCTTTCCGCTCCATTCCAGTCTATTACTTTCATAAAGTGAGGCCAATGCGCGCCTGGAATAATATTAGACGGCAACGTCTGTCCTCCCCTCTTTGTCCCTTCGTTCCTGTCCTTCATCTTGTTGTTGTTGTTGTTCCTACAAATTTATTTTAATGCTTTTACTCAAATAATAATCATAATAATGCAAGCGAGCCGTGTATAGAGTAAACAACAGGCTGTCAACCTACCACTACTGCTAGCTCTGAAAGCGGCAAGTGATGACGCAAGTTTTCCACATCGGCTATGTGACTCAAATCAATTGTAGCAAATTAAAGCGACTGTGAGAATGAATGGGCAAGGAAATGAAGCTGGCGACTGATGTATGTGCTTCTAGCAAGTCACGATGATGGTCGCTATAGTCATATTTATTTTAACATTTAACCTTTATTTACAATGTTTCCATGCATAGAGCTGATACAGCTAAAGCCATCCAGCACAAGTTTCTCCATCTTCTCGTCCCAAGAATTACTGGATTTAGAGCGCGATGAGGACTCATCGTAGTTGTCGTATGTGTTATCAGCCGCTGGAAATCCCTCCTGTCTACTCTTGCCATCGCCAAAGCGGGCATCAAGAGCGGATAAGATGGCCTCCGCAACTCTATCCGCCTCTCGCTCAACATTTATGTGAAGGTCAAGTAGTAGTGACTCTAATGTGGAGTCAGATGAGGACGTTGGAAGGTTCTGATGTGCCTGCTGAGTGCCGTTAGGACGCTGATGGTGACCAAGCTTGACAAGAGTTGTATGGTTGTGCTCATGGGCTTGAATCCAGGCTGACATGGAGAAGAAGAGCCATGCTGCCAACACTACGACATTCCTATACTCCCCATTGACCATTTTCCTTCCTACTCTAACCCCCTGACAATGTCCTGAAAAGTCCACTTTAATTTACGTGAGCTGAAAACAAAGACGGAAGGGTGGGATCAGATAGTCTAGTGGCTTTTATATGATCCTCTGTCGTTTATACCCTTGCCGGTAATACTCTGGTGAAAGTGAACTGGCTGCTGGTGAGTTGAATTTTCAAAGGGAGCTGACGTACGGAAATCTGAGCTTTGTGGGGAAAAAAATACCAGCGGCGGCGGAGCGACAGAGAAACGAATTGGCCAAACAGGGAATTCCATGGAAACAAATTGAGTCGCCATCTTTTTTATTTTACAGTCGCAAAAAAAAACATTACCATTTTTACGGTTAGATATTTCAGAGTTGAGGGAGAACAAGAAGCGCGAGGTAAATTTCCTAGGCTTTCTTTTTTGGCAATGTACACTCAGTCTTTGGATTTTCCCACTGCCAAATCTTTATTTTATTTTGTCCCTGTAGACAAGAGTGAGGAGAGATGAAGGGGAAAGAGTGTTGTGGCGTTTGAACCTTTTATCCTTTTGTAATGCAATGTTATAGTCAGACCAGTGGGACTTGCCTTGTCACCATTTTCAACCTCTTCCTTTATATGTATCAATGAATTGAAATTGCAATACGTGTGAATACATCCAGAAATAACAACAACAACACCGACAGATCCTTCCCCTATGATCTTCAATGACTAAAAGTGGAATTGAAATAGCTTGTTATTTATTGGTTACACACAGAAACGGGATGTCCAAGCCCCAAGCAAAATAGAATGATAGACATTCTCACATCACACACACAACTAACTGATGAAAATGTTCCTATACATAATTGAATTAATTCTAGATTAATTCCGATCCCTCTACTGCCTCCGCTTTATACACTTTAGCTCTAAAGGTAAGTAAATCTGTGTGAGACTGTCGTCAAAGGAAAGAGAAGCCATTGGAAAGTGTAGTATAGTATGTGTGTGTATTAATAGTTTACGACGTGCCAGAGAAAATTGTTGACTGGAAGCAAGGAAAGGAAAAGGATAAGACGACGAGAGCGATTCCAGCTCAATTTAGAAGTTGATTTTCTATACTCTTGAACGTCAGTCTGAGTATCCGTGGAGGAAGACATACGTACGTCTGGGTATCTCAAGTGTCCTTGTAGTACTGATACAGAGACGGAAGTCAACGTGCGTCTTGTATAACCTTTGGTCCATAAACCGACTATACTATGCCTTCTCTCTCTCTCTTCCTAAACAATGATCCTTCCGTAATGGCCATGACAATGAATGTACAGGAGGTAGGAACAAGGTCTGAGGATGAGAACTTTGGAACATCATCGGCTGATATAGCAACTCATAAAACGTAATGGAAGGAGTAATTTTGTATTTTCCCCATCTTTTTCTCCCATTTCTCTCTCCTCTGACTTTTCCTTCCCTCTATGCACACACACTATCTTTACACCCAGTTTTTTTTCCATCTCTTTCTTAACATTCAGCCTTATACTTCCTTACAAGTCCAAATCCTAATGGAACATCCAATCCCACTAGATCCATTACGCCAGTATGGCAGAACTGCTCTCTCACTCTCGTATAAAATTTCTCAACTATAATACCCACCCGCCATAGAGTGACAGTTGAAGAGTCGATAGATAGACATTTGACACTTTCCTCCCTTCTGATTAGATCCCTCGTTTTATTTATTCATATAAGAACCATCAAATCCCATCATTACCCCGTCCTATCAACCTCCTGTCATTTCCTCACTCCTCTCTCATATCCACTATTAACGTCCTTTAATGCCTTTGACCCGAAATGAAGCCATTAATACAATGTTCGTGTACTACGTACCATATGGAGACTCTTTCAATTTCACACCACATTGTTCATGCCGCGGATCATGCAAATTTCTATTGGAATTAGTACATAGAAAACAATCTGTATACATTTCCAGCACGGTCTATGAGGTAGTGTACTACTAGTGAGAGCTCGGGCGATGAGTGCAATTCATGGTAGAGTGAGTTTATGCGTGAAAGTTGCTGGCATGGTGGGATTTTGCACTAATTAGCAGCCCAAATGGAACGCTATAGGATATGGAACTGTAAAGAGACCAAGTTTGGAGGGAGGTATTGATTTGGTAGGGAAATGTATTGGGACTTGATCAACATTTGATGGCATGTGTGTATGTGGAGATGGCTTGTAATGCATCTACACTACTACTACATCTGTATGCATGACATGATAGCATTGGTGGGGAATTGGGGAGATGCTTCTCTCTCTCTCTCTCTCTCGCTCTCACTCACTCACTCACTCACTCAGCTCGCAAGTTAGTGCATAATGGATGAAAAGGGAGACTTGCTGTGAAGATGAGAAGGATCTGCGGGAGGGTGAAAGACACAAGATGTTGAAGAGAGCATGGGGGAGAGCAGAGAGGGCGTGTAATAGAAATTCGCAGAGAGTTCCTCCATGTACTGCGTCTGTAATATAGAAATGGAGCAATCCGCATTCCGTCTCTCATCCCTATGGCATATAGAGTCCGTTTCTGGAACGTGAGTAAAAAGCCCCTGAAAACGGGCCCATGGAGACCCATTCGCCGTCACGAAACCCAAAACAATTGAGAAATGTCCCCGCAAAACTCTAAATCACTCCATTGCATCCCTTGTGTGGCTCATGGGGACCTGTGTGTGTAACTTACGACACACTCATAACACTCTTACCTTTGACCTCCAAATTGTACACACCTTTCTTTCTATTCAACCTCACGTGTAGTAAATACACATACACTTTCATTTTCCTTCAATTTTACTCGTGTAGTCAAGAATGTGGGAGGTGGCGCGAGAGAGACGGAGAGTAAATAGAATGAGTATGTTTACAAAATTCAACTCAAACTCTTGTGAGGTAAAGCTTATAAATCCCTACCCACCGACCTCTCAAGTGGATTTCAAGGAGCTAAAAAAAGGATTTTAATATTTAAACACTGCAAGAGTGTATAGTACTACTTGGTGGAAAATTCTGTTATTTATGTCCTGGGAACTAACCATATTACTTTCAAAGAATTGCACTTGCAAAATTCCTCAATTGCCCTTGCGGATTATATAAGCATGAAAGGCTCCAGAAGAAACTATAGTTTACTAAAATATTTTAGAAATTAGTACAATATTACATACTAAAGGTAGTGATGAAACAGGTGAAAGAAAGTTATAGAGTTACTCCCAGTTTTAATGTGTGGCCAGTAGAGGCCATTAACAGAGTCCTGGAGAGGGAATGAAAAAGAAACAAGTTGGTAGTATATGCATGTAAGGGTCCATGCAGTCTAGCCATTTTCTTAACACGTTCTCTGCGGGTAAATGGCTTGGAAAGGTTAAACATAAATAAAATCTCGGGCATGATAAAATGAAGAGAAAAGGAAGGAGAAAGTAGAGCGGAAGGATCTTCGACTATTGTGGTGGTCTCTGGTCATTTATATCCTCCTTGCTACCGGTCACTAAAACGAGATCTAATGAAGATTTAGAGTAGACGGAAATTATTACGACGCAATAGTTTATGATTGGAAGGGGAGAATGAGAGCGGGGCTGATCAATAATTGGTCACATATAAGTAGAATCTCATGTGTGTTCCCGATTGTCTGTGGTGTAAGTTATGAGTTTAGTATGAAGAATAGTCCCTTATGCCTACTCAGCTCCATGTTCCTCATTATTATATTACTATTCCATTAGTTTTTGATATTGGATCCTGCAAATAATTAGCACTTGAGCTCGTTCTTATCAA